>CM062291.1:342865356-343031726 GCA_031216915.1 Pictodentalium vernedei | reverse complement strand
TGGCGAAAATCGGTTGATAAATACGATTTTGAGCAACTCAGCACTTTTGGGCTCCTAAGGTGCCCAATTTTGGGAGGGTGAGGTACCTAATTTGGGTGGCAATCTTCATGAATCTATTTGTGCAACCCCACAATGGTTTTTATTTGGCGAAAATCGGTTGATAAATACGATTTTGAGCAACTCAGCACTTTTGGGCTCCTAGGGTGCCCAATTTTGGGAGGGTGAGGAGCCTAATTTTGGTGGCAATCTTCAGGAATCTATTTGTGCCACCCCACAATGCAGTTTATTTGGCGAAAATCGGTTGATAAATACGATTTTGAGCAACTCAGCATTTTTGGGCTCCTAGGGTGCCCAATTTTGGGAGGGTGAGGTACCTAATTTGGGTGGCAATCTTCATGAATGTATTTGTGCCACCCCACAATGCAGTTTATTTGGCGAAAATCGGTTGATAAATGCGATTTTGAGCAACTCAGCACTTTTGGGCTCCTAGGGTGCCCAATTTTGGGAGAGTGAGGAGCCTAATTTTGGTGGCAATCTTCATGAATCTATTTGTGCCACCCACAGTGCAGTTTATTTGGCGAAAATCGGTTGATAAATACGATTTTGAGCAACTCAGCACTTTTGGGCTCCTAAGGTGCCCAATTTTGGGAGGGTGAGGTACCTAATTTGGGTGGCAATCTTCATGAATGTATTTGTGCCACCCCACAATGCAGTTTATTTGGCGAAAATCGGTTGATAAATGCGATTTTGAGCAACTCAGCACTTTTGGGCTCCTCGGGTGCCCAATTTTGGGAGGGTGAGGAGCCTAATTTTGGTGGCAATCTTCATGAATCTATTTGTTCCACCCCACAGTGTAGTTTATTTGACGAAAATCGGTTGATAAATACGATTTTGAGCAACTCAGCACTTTTGGGCTCCTAAGGTGCCCAATTTTGGGAGGGTGAGGTACCTAATTTGGGTGGCAATCTTCATGAATCTATTTGTGCCACCCCACAATGCAGTTTATTTGGCGAAAATCGATTGATAAATGCGATTTTGAGCAACTCAGCACTTTTGGGCTCCTAGGGTGCCCAATTTTGGGAGGGTGAGGAGCCTAATTTTGGTGGCAATCTTCATAAATCTATTTGTGCCACCCCACAATGCAGTTTGTTTGGCGAAAATCGGTTGATAAATACGATTTTGAGCAACTCAGCACTTTTGGGCTCCTAGGGTGCCCAATTTTGGGAGGTGAGGAGCCTAATTTTGGTGGCAATCTTCATGAATCTATTTGTGCCACCCCACAATGCAGTTTATTTGGCGAAAATCGGTTGATAAATACGATTTTGAGCAACTCAGCACTTTTGGGCTCCTAGGGTGCCCAATTTTGGGAGGGTGAGGAGCCTGATTTTGGTGGCAATCTTCATGAATCTATTTGTGCCACCCCACAGTGCAGCTTATTTGGCGAAAATCGGTTGATAAATACGATTTTGAGCAACTCAGCACTTTTGGGCTCCTAGGGTGCCCAATTTTGGGAGGGTGAGGTACCTAATTTGGGTGGCAATCTTCATGAATCTATTTGTGCCACCCCACAATGCAGTTTATTTGGCGAAAATCGGTTGATAAATGCGATTTTGAACATCTCAGCACTTTTGGGCTCCTAGGGTGCCCAATTTTGGGAGGGTGAGGTACCTAATTTGGGTAGCAATCTTCATGAATCTATTTGTGCCACCCCACAATGCAGTTTATTTGGCGAAAATCGGTTGATAAATACGGTTTTGAGCAACTCAGCACATTTGGGCTCCTAGGGTGCCCAATTTTAGGAGGGTGAGGAGCCTAATTTTGGTGGCAATCTTCGTGAATCTATTTGTGCCACCCCACAGTGCAGTTTATTTGCCGAAAATCGGTTGATAAATCCGATTTTGAGCAACTCAGCACTTTTGGGCTCCTTAGGTGCCCAATTTTGGGAGGGTGAGGTACCTAATTTGGGTGGCAATCTTCATGAATCTATTTGTGCCACCCCACAATGGAGTTTATTTGGCGAAAATCGGTTGATAAATGCGATTTTGAGCAACTCAGCACTTTTGGGCTCCTAGGGTGCCCAATTTTGGGAGGGTGAGGAGCCTAATTTTGGTGGCAATCTTCATGAATCTATTTGTGCCACCCCACAATGCAGTTTATTTGGCGAAAATCGGTTGATAAATACAATTTTGAGCAACTCGGCACTTTTGGGCTCCTAGGGTGCCCAATTTTGGGAGGGTGAGGAGCCTAATTTTGGTGGCAATCTTCATGAATCTATTTGTGCCACCCCACAGTGCAGTTTATTTGGGGAAAATCGGTTGATAAATACGATTTTGAGCAACTCAGCACTTTTGGGCTCCTAAGGTGCCCAATTTTGGGAGGGGGAGGTACCTAATTTTGATGGCAATCTTCATGAATCTATTTGTGCCACCCACAGTGCAGTTTATTTGGCGAAAATCGGTTGATAAATACGATTTTGAGCAACTCAGCACTTTTGGGCTCCTAGGGTGCCCAATTTTGGGAGGGTGAGGAGCCTAATTTTGGTGGCAATCTTCAAGAATGTATTTGTGCCACCCCACAATGCAGTTTATTTGGCGAAAATCGGTTGATAAATGCGATTTTGAGCAACTCAGCACTTTTGGGCTCCTAGGGTGCCCAATTTTGGGAGGGTGAGGAGCCTAATTTTGGTGGCAATCGTCATGAATCTATTTGTTCCACCCCACAGTGCAGTTTATTTGGCGAAAATCGGTTGATAAATACGATTTTGAGCAACTCAGCACTTTTGGGCTCCTAAGGTGCCCAATTTTGGGAGGGTGAGGTACCTAATTTGGGTGGCAATCTTCATGAATCTATTTGTGCCACCCCACAATGCAGTTTATTTGGCGAAAATCGGTTGATAAATGCGATTTTGAGCAACTCAGCACTTTTGGGCTCCTAGGGTGCCCAATTTTGGGAGGGTGGGGAGCCTAATTTTGATGGCAATCTTCATGAATCTATTTGTGCCACCCCACAATGCAGTTTGTTTGGCGAAAATCGGTTGATAAATACGATTTTGAGCAACTCAGCACTTTTGGGCTCCTAGGGTGCCCAATTTTGGGAGGGTGAGGAGCCTAATTTTGGTGGCAATCTTCATGAATCTATTTGTGCCACCCCACAATGCAGTTTATTTGGCGAAAATCGGTTGATAAATGCGATTTTGAACATCTCAGCACTTTTGGGCTCCTAGGGTGCCCAATTTTGGGAGGGTGAGGAGCCTGATTTTGGTGGCAATCTTCATGAATCTATTTGTGCCACCCCACAGTGCAGCTTATTTGGCGAAAATCGGTTGATAAATACGATTTTGAGCAACTCAGCACTTTTGGGCTCCTAGGGTGCCCAATTTTGGGAGGGTGAGGTACCTAATTTGGGTGGCAATCTTCATGAATCTATTTGTGCCACCCCACAATGCAGTTTATTTGGCGAAAATCGGTTGATAAATGCGATTTTGAACATCTCAGCACTTTTGGGCTCCTAGGGTGCCCAATTTTGGGAGGGTGAGGTACCTAATTTGGGTAGCAAACTTCATGAATCTATTTGTGCCACCCCACAATGCAGTTTATTTGGCGAAAATCGGTTGATAAATACGGTTTTGAGCAACTCAGCACATTTGGGCTCCTAGGGTGCCCAATTTTAGGAGGGTGAGGAGCCTAATTTTGGTGGCAATCTTCGTGAATCTATTTGTGCCACCCCACAGTGCAGTTTATTTGCCGAAAATCGGTTGATAAATCCGATTTTGAGCAACTCAGCACTTTTGGGCTCCTTAGGTGCCCAATTTTGGGAGGGTGAGGTACCTAATTTGGGTGGCAATCTTCATGAATCTATTTGTGCCACCCCACAATGGAGTTTATTTGGCGAAAATCGGTTGATAAATGCGATTTTGAGCAACTCAGTACTTTTGGCTCCTAGGGTGCCCAATTTTGGGAGGGTGAGGAGCCTAATTTTGGTGGCAATCTTCATGAATCTATTTGTGCCACCCCACAATGCAGTTTATTTGGCGAAAATCGGTTGATAAATACAATTTTGAGCAACTCGGCACTTTTGGGCTCCTAGGGTGCCCAATTTTGGGAGGGTGAGGAGCCTAATTTTGGTGGCAATCTTCATGAATCTATTTGTGCCACCCCACAGTGCAGTTTATTTGGGGAAAATCGGTTGATAAATACGATTTTGAGCAACTCAGCACTTTTGGGCTCCTAAGGTGCCCAATTTTGGGAGGGTGAGGTACCTAATTTTGGTGGCAATCTTCATAAATCTATTTGTGCCACCCCACAGTGCAGTTTATTTGGCGAAAATCGGTTGATAAATACGATTTTGAGCAACTCAGCACTTTTGGGCTCCTAGGGTGCCCAATTTTGGGAGGGTGAGGAGCCTAATTTTGGTGGCAATCTTCAAGAATGTATTTGTGCCACCCCACAATGCAGTTTATTTGGCGAAAATCGGTTGATAAATGCGATTTTGAGCAACTCAGCACATTTGGGCTCCTAGGGTGCCCAATTTTGGGAGGGTGAGGAGCCTAATTTTGGTGGCAATCGTCATGAATCTATTTGTTCCACCCCACAGTGCAGTTTATTTGGCGAAAATCGGTTGATAAATACGATTTTGAGCAACTCAGCACTTTTGGGCTCCTAAGGTGCCCAATTTTGGGAGGGTGAGGTACCTAATTTGGGTGGCAATCTTCATGAATCTATTTGTGCCACCCCACAATGCAGTTTATTTGGCGAAAATCGGTTGATAAATGCGATTTTGAGCAACTCAGCACTTTTGGGCTCCTAGGGTGCCCAATTTTGGGAGGGTGAGGAGCCTAATTTTGATGGCAATCTTCATGAATCTATTTGTGCCACCCCACAATGCAGTTTGTTTGGCGAAAATCGGTTGATAAATACGATTTTGAGCAACTCAGCACTTTTGGGCTCCTAGGGTGCCCAATTTTGGGAGGGTGAGGAGCCTAATTTTGGTGGCAATCTTCATGAATCTATTTGTGCCACCCCACAATGCAGTTTATTTGGCGAAAATCGGTTGATAAATGCGATTTTGAACATCTCAGCACTTTTGGGCTCCTAGGGTGCCCAATTTTGGGAGGGTGAGGAGCCTGATTTTGGTGGCAATCTTCATGAATCTATTTGTGCCACCCCACAGTGCAGCTTATTTGGCGAAAATCGGTTGATAAATACGATTTTGAGCAACTCAGCACTTTTGGGCTCCTAGGGTGCCCAATTTTGGGAGGGTGAGGTACCTAATTTGGGTGGCAATCTTCATGAATCTATTTGTGCCACCCCACAATGCAGTTTATTTGGCGAAAATCGGTTGATAAATGCGATTTTGAACATCTCAGCACTTTTGGGCTCCTAGGGTGCCCAATTTTGGGAGGGTGAGGTACCTAATTTGGGTAGCAATCTTCATGAATCTATTTGTGCCACCCCACAATGCAGTTTATTTGGCGAAAATCGGTTGATAAATACGGTTTTGAGCAACTCAGCACATTTGGGCTCCTAGGGTGCCCAATTTTAGGAGGGTGAGGAGCCTAATTTTGGTGGCAATCTTCGTGAATCTATTTGTGCCACCCCACAGTGCAGTTTATTTGCCGAAAATCGGTTGATAAATCCGATTTTGAGCAACTCAGCACTTTTGGGCTCCTTAGGTGCCCAATTTTGGGAGGGTGAGGTACCTAATTTGGGTGGCAATCTTCATGAATCTATTTGTGCCACCCCACAATGGAGTTTATTTGGCGAAAATCGGTTGATAAATGCGATTTTGAGCAACTCAGCACTTTTGGGCTCCTAGGGTGCCCAATTTTGGGAGGGTGAGGAGCCTAATTTTGGTGGCAATCTTCATGAATCTATTTGTGCCACCCCACAATGCAGTTTATTTGGCGAAAATCGGTTGATAAATACAATTTTGAGCAACTCGGCACTTTTGGGCTCCTAGGGTGCCCAATTTTGGGAGGGTGAGGAGCCTAAATTTGGTGGCAATCTTCATGAATCTATTTGTGCCACCCCACAGTGCAGTTTATTTGGGGAAAATCGGTTGATAAATACGATTTTGAGCAACTCAGCACTTTTGGGCTCCTAAGGTGCCCAATTTTGGGAGGGTGAGGTACCTAATTTTGGTGGCAATCTTCATAAATCTATTTGTGCCACCCCACAGTGCAGTTTATTTGGCGAAAATCGGTTGATAAATACGATTTTGAGCAACTCAGCACTTTTGGGCTCCTAGGGTGCCCAATTTTGGGAGGGTGAGGAGCCTAATTTTGGTGGCAATCTTCAAGAATGTATTTGTGCCACCCCACAATGCAGTTTATTTGGCGAAAATCGGTTGATAAATGCGATTTTGAGCAACTCAGCACTTTTGGGCTCCTAGGGTGCCCAATTTTGGGAGGGTGAGGAGCCTAATTTTGGTGGCAATCGTCATGAATCTATTTGTTCCACCCCACAGTGCAGTTTATTTGGCGAAAATCGGTTGATAAATACGATTTTGAGCAACTCAGCACTTTTGGGCTCCTAAGGTGCCCAATTTTGGGAGGGTGAGGTACCTAATTTGGGTGGCAATCTTCATGAATCTATTTGTGCCACCCCACAATGCAGTTTATTTGGCGAAAATCGGTTGATAAATGCGATTTTGAGCAATTCAGCACTTTTGGGCTCCTAGGGTGCCCAATTTTGGGAGGGTGAGGAGCCTAATTTTGGTGGCAATCTTCATGAATCTATTTGTGCCACCCCACAATGCAGTTTATTTGGCGAAAATCGGTTGATAAATGCGATTTTGAACATCTCAGCACTTTTGGGCTCCTAGGGTGCCCAATTTTGGGGGGGGGGTGAGGTACCTAATTTGGGTAGCAATCTTCATGAATCTATTTGTGCCACCCCACAATGCAGTTTATTTGGCGAAAATCGGTTGATAAATGCGATTTTGAACATCTCAGCACTTTTGGGCTCCTAGGGTGCCCAATTTTGGAAGGGTGAGGTACCTAATTTGGGTAGCAATCTTGATAAATCTATTTGTGCCACCCCACAATGCAGTTTATTTGGCGAAAATCGGTTGATAAATACGATTTTGAGCAACTCAGCACTTTTGGGCTCCTAGGGTGCCCAATTTTAGGAGGGTGAGGAGCCTAATTTTGGTGGCAATCTTCATGAATCTATTTGTGCCACCCCACAATGCAGTTTATTTGGCGAAAATCGGTTGATAAATACGATTTTGAGCAACTCAGCACTTTTGGGCTCCTAGGGTGCCCAATTTTGGGAGGGTGAGGAGCCTAATTTTGGTGGCAATCTTCATGAATCTATTTGTGCCACCCCACAGTGCAGTTTATTTGGCGAAAATCGATTGATAAATACGATTTTGAGCAACTCAGCACTTTTGGGCTCCTAGGGTGCGTAATTTTGGGAGGGTGAGGTACCTAATTTGGGTGGCAATCTTCATGAATCTATTTGTGCCACCCCACAATGCAGTTTATTTGGCGAAAATCGGTTGATAAATGCGATTTTGAACATCTCAGCACTTTTGGGCTCCTAGGGTGCCCAATTTTGGGAGGGTGAGGTACCTAATTTGGGTAGCAATCTTCATGAATCTATTTGTGCCACCCCACAATGCAGTTTATTTGGCGAAAATCGGTTGATAAATACGATTTTGAGCAACTCAGCACTTTTGGGCTCCTAGGGTGCCCAATTTTAGGAGGGTGAGGAGCCTAATTTTGGTGGCAATCTTCATGAATCTATTTGTGCCACCCCACAATGCAGTTTATTTGGCGAAAATCGGTTGATAAATACGATTTTGAGCAACTCAGCACTTTTGGGCTCCTAGGGTGCCCAATTTTGGGAGGGTGAGGATTCTAATTTTGGTGGCAATCTTCATGAATCTATTTGTGCCACCCCACAATGCAGTTTATTTGGCCAAAATCGGTTTATAAATACGATTTTGAGCAACTCAGCACTTTTGGGCTCCTAGGGTGCCCAATTTTGGGAGGGTGAGGAGCCTAATTTTGGTTGCAATCTTCATGAATTTATTTGTGCCACCCCACCATGCAGTTTGTTTGGCGAAAATCGGTTGATAAAAACGATTTTGAGCAACTCAGCACTTTTGGGCTCCTAGGGTGCCCAATTTTGGGAGGGTGAGGAGCCTAATTTTGGTGGCAATCTTAATGAATCTATTTGTGCCACCCCACAATGCAGTTTATTTGGCGAAAATCGGTTGATAAATACGATTTTGAGCAACTCAGCTCTTTTGGGCTCCTAGGGTGCCCAATTTTGGGACGGTGAGGAGCCTAATTTTGGTGGCAATCTTCATGAATCTATTTGTGCCACCCCACAATGCAGTTTATTTGGCGAAAATCGGTTTATAAATACGATTTTGAGCAACTCAGCACTTTTGGGCTCCTAGGGTGCCCAATTTTGCGAGGTGAGGAGCCTAATTTTGGTGGCAATCTTCATGAATTTATTTGTGCCACCCCACCATGCAGTTTATTTGGCGAGAATCGGTTTATAAATACGATTTTGAGCAACTCAGCACTTTTGGGCTCCTAGGGTGCCCAATTTTGCGAGGTGAGGAGCCTAATTTTGGTGGCAATCTTCATGAATTTATTTGTTCCACCCCACCATGCAGTTTGTTTGGCGAAAATCGGTTGATAAATACGATTTTGAGCAACTCAGCACTTTTGGGCTCCTAGGGTGCCCAATTTTGGGAGGGTGAGGAGCCTAATTTTGGTGGCAATCTTCATGAATCTATTTGTGCCACCCCACAATGCAGTTTATTTGGCGAAAATCGGTTGATAAATACGATTTTGAGCAACTCAGCACTTTTGGGCTCCTAGGGTGCCCAATTTTGGGAGGGTGAGGTACCTAATTTGGGTGGCAATCTTCATGAATCTATTTGTGCCACCCCACAATGCAGTTTATTTGGCGAAAATCGGTTGATAAGTACGATTTTGAGCAACTCAGCACTTTTGGGCTCCTAGGGTGCCCAATTTTGGGAGGGTGAGGAGCCTAATTTTGGTGGCAATCTTCATGAATCTATTTGTGCCACCCCACAATGCAGTTTATTTGGCGAAAATCGGTTAGTTTCGAATGTCGAATAAGGAACCGGGAATAAGTAACGGTTGTCCAACTCACAGTGGACGATTTATCCACTGTGAGTTGGTGGTATACTACTAGTAAAATAGATTAGAATATTTGCCTCCTCATCTGCTCGTTTCAGGCATAGTGGATGAAATTTGGCGCTGATTGAACAAATTTGAGAAAGACTGGTGCTCAATTTGAAATAACTTTTAAAACTCAACTTAGACTAGAGAAGGAGGTGTGGTTGCAAATAAAAAATATAGATACTAGGCTGAAAAAACAGTTGTTTTAGACAACCCCTACCTCCGATCCAAACTTTGCCCCTCTTGAATTTACTTCCCACCTCCTGCACAGGATGTAATTTTGTCTGTTTGCGTTGCATTCCAAGAGGTATTTCACGATTTCTACCACAGTATGTGAAGATTCCAGTTGTTAGTCAAATAGTGATTCGAAATTCGAAATTTCTAGACGTTGATTTTATTTTTTTCTTTTTTGGGGGGGGGGGGGGGTGGAGCCCCACTCCCGCGACAGCGAACGCGCACTTCATCCGAGAAACGTGACGTTTTTACGACATACATGTAACAATGATTATAGCTGAATTCCCTGTGACCAAGAGGGGTGGCAACCGCCCCCACCCCCTCGTCTCATGCGCGCATGGTTCTTGGAACAAATTCAAATGACCTATCGTTAATTAATGATATGTGTTAGTTGTGGTGTAGCCGTTTAACTTTCTCCCTACATTTCACCCCACCCGATGGGATGAAATCTCGTGGGTTTCCCCTCTCTAAATATAAAAAAAACATTTGCTTTTAAAAAGCTTATTTCTGGCTCCCAAGATTGGTGGAAGATGAAAAGATACACGCAGGCCATGACGGAATATCTCACCCCCTGCCTCCGCTATGTGACTTTGCATTCGATTTATATATTCTTTTTTTCTTCATATTTGAAGATTTTGTTTGTAAAGTTAAAACTTTGAGCTATAACTGAGACATTGTAACTTTTCCTCTTAGTAATGTGGAAGGGAGATAATCCACGCACACTGAAAACTACTTACGTAAGTTTTACAAGCCTAAAATTAACCTACCCTCGCGAAGTATGTTACAATTTTTTTTCTAACGATTATTTGAATGGTATTAAAGGCCGACGACCCAAAACATATGTAAAAAACGAACGCGAATTACTTTGGCGAAGTCCAAGTTCAATGTTATTGAACTGGTTCGGACGGGTGGGGGAGGGGAGGGGAGGGGGTCGAAACATGACACGTCCTGAATAGCCATGTTAATCTTTTAAAAGTTAGTTCAAGTTATATGCTCTGCCCAGACTTCAAAGAGTATGGGCTATAAATTCACTGGCAGAGAAAAATTGGAACGTGTGTCTATATGTCACTTGGAGAGGTGGAGTGCATTTTTTGTGAGCATCGTGTACACAGTCAGTGATGCCAGATCGAGGATCTGCCGCCAGCTATTTCAACCCCATACTGTCTTGAATCTGTTTCCTTGCAAGACACATATATGCGATAAACCAAAGATGGTTAGCCCATTTCTCCAAATTTGATTTCAATGCGATTCGCTTGACTTAATTACATTCTACGCAGTTCAAGGGCAGGACAGTGCCGGAGTGGACTTCAGGTGGTGGAGGTGGGGTTAGGTTTCATGTTGGTAAATTTGGCGAAATGGAAGTAAAAGCCGGTATTCTGACAGCAACATACTTTAGAGCTTGATTTTTCGATAAGTAATCCGAGTTGGATGCAAAAAACGTTACACTTGGGCGCGGTGGCGCAGTTGGTAGGGGTGCAGGCTGCAAGCCGAGAGGTACTCTGTTCGAACCCCACCTGCGGCAACCGGGTTGTGTCCTTGGGCAAAACACTTCACTCCATTGCCCACGTTGGGGCATGGTGGCGTTGTGTACTAAGGCCTGCTCCTCGTGGATGGAGCACCTGTCTTCAACCAACGTTATAACCCTGCTTGTGTGGAGTTACCATGTTGTGGAGCTGAGAGTTGCTTGCCATTGTTCGATGGTTCTCTCCGGGTAATCCGGCTTCCTCCATCCGTAAAAATGTCGTGGTCATGATTAGCCATTGTGCATAAATATGTGGCTTTAAACACCAATAGTAGGTGATAATTGAGAATACGAGCTCACCTGTGTATGTACGTGTACGTGTACATGTACATCTCCATAGGATTTAGTGTTAAAATCATGTACGTTTACAAGATTTTAACGGTTTTTTAGGGTGAGCTCGAATTTTTTTAACACTGAATTGTATCCTAGACGCACGTAGTTTTACGTACACGTACATGTACCGTTTTGATTGAAATCTGCAGATGAGTTTTCCCCATTGGATTCAGTGTTAAATTGCGAGCAAAAAAACGTTTTGAGAATTCGAACTCATCGTCTTGCCGATTCTAACAATCCGCGTCCGTACACGATTTTAACACTGAAACCCTATGGAGAGTGTTAAATTGCGAGCAAAAAAACGTTTTGAGAATTCGAACTCATCGTCTTGCCGATTCTAACAATCCGCGTCCGCACACGATTTTAACACTGAAACCCTATGGAGGTGTACACGGAGATCCGCTTGCAGATTTTAGGTCGGAAATCGACTTGTGTGAAGAGGTGATGTTTGAATCCACAAACCCACTGTAGCGTTTCTCGAAGTGAGACTGGCGCACGTTATTGTGAGGTGATCTCAACGAGCACTTGATGGAAATGTTTTGAACGAAGAGTGTTGTCGTCGGTGTGTTAGAAATTCGCGAGCCCGCTGTTACGTTTTTGATTGATATATATAGGAGAGAAAAAAAAATATAAATAATAGTTATTTAGAAAAATAAATATATCAAATCGAATAGATAATAAAAAAATACGTAAATCAAGAGCGATTCTCAGGATATTAGAGTGAGGTTTCTTTTAAAAATGCTGATGAGAGCCTACGCATTCTGCGTGAATGAACAATTAGGTCGTCTCTTGTTAGAACGATGCGTCGATATGTCGGGATCACCTGGACTTCGATCACGAGAATCATTCGTGTCTGTGGATGGAAAGGGAAGTTATGGTCGTCAAGTATTTCGAACCGGCGTTCGAACGCGTTCAAATCAATGAAGTGATAGCGTTTTGGAAGAGATTACTTTACTGTAAGAATCGAAGCAAGCCCACAGATTCGGAAGAACAGAAATTGGCGCGTAAAAGTCTGACTTTACGAGATAAGGGATGCATCATGAAATTATTGTTCAATGAAGCATACGTCTAAGTTTTCTCGTTGATATAAAATAAGGGAGAATAGAAAATAAAAATAAATACACACATAAATTTTTTATCTAATATTAGAAAGAAAAAAACAAAAATGAGAACCAGAAATAAATTGTATCCGACGTTAGTGGATGATGAGGATGAGAAGCCGATCGACGTTTTGCCGACGGCACCGTCGCTAGAAGAAAGAGAAAGAGGAGAGAGGTATCGCATCGATCAAATCAGTAGAATCCAAGAGTATCTAACTCGAGAGAGAGATTCTCGTCGTTCCCTCAAGAAGAAGTATTCGCGTTTCGTGAAATTCGTCAACGCGATCGACACGACACTCATCACGATTTCCATGGGTTTACACGTGGCCGGCATCAGATTGTTGTCGACCGCGGTCAGCATTCCGATCGTGTTGACCGTAGAAGGAGTGGCTCTCGCCGCCGGATTGTTTAGCACGCTCTGAAACTTTTTGAGTAGGAAATTATATCTGAAGGCGAGGAAACACGACAAGATTCGCGTCTTGGCCGACTCCAAGATCGACACGATATCCGAAATGATCTCTATGGCGTTGAAAGATGGTAGGATATCGGACGGTGAATACTTTGCGATATTGAGCGAGAAAACGAAATACGATGCCATGAAAGAAGCCGTGAGAATCAAGACTCGTCAGATCATCAAGGAAGAGATGAAGGATTCTCTCATGGAAAAGGAGAGGAAAGAGGCCAGGGAGGAATTCAGTAAGATGATAGAACTCAAGAGCAGCGATTGAAAAAAAAATATATATAATAAGAACAGAATTGATTCATTATTAAATTTATATATAAAATAAAAAACGAAATTAATTTAAATAACTCTTAAAAAATGTATTGCGTAAAGTGTAAGAGAGTTACCGAGACGAGTACTTCTCGAGAAGTGCGAACTAAAAATGACAGACAGATGCTTCGCGGAATTTGTGACGTGTGTGGTTCTGTCAAGACACGATTCGTCAAAAACAAGAATGCGAGCAAAGGTAAAGGCATCGTGAATAAAATGATCAATAATCTACCTTTCGAAATGCATCTGCCCGGTCACAGTTTCACGGGACCCGGAACGAAATTGAACAAGAGACTCAACTCCGATCTAACACCCAAATCTTGGAGCAAACCTGTGAATAGGGTGGACGCAGCTGCGTATGATCATGATCTGTGCTACGTCAAACATCCCGACACCAAGACTCGCAACGACGTCTGCGATAAAAACATGTTGGGGAAATTGAGAGGCATATCGAATCCGACCAGGAGAGAGAAGATGGAACGTTCGCTGGTCGGCAATCTGATCGGTGTGAAACGTTGATTCGGATGGGGCGTTCAAAAAAAAAAGTGCATCTGAAAAGAAGAAGAAACGATTATTGACGAGCGAATTGGCCGAGGAGTTACACAAACCCATAGTGCGTAAATTTCGAAAGAGAAGGGTGTTTGTGAAGGGTCTGGATGATATTTGGTCTGCCGACTTGGTCGACATGAGATCGTTTTCGAGGTGAAACGAGGGCGTCAAATATTTATTGACGGTCATCGATGTGTTTTCCCAAATACGGTTGGATCAGAGCTTTGAAGAATGAATCGGGACCTTGTGTCGCCGAGGCTCTGAAGAGCGTGTTCGACTCGTCTTCTCGAAAACCGAGTAAATTGTGGGTGGATAAGGGAAAGGAATTCTACAACAAGCACGTTCATCGATTGGTAGACCTCTACTCGATCGAAAACGAAGAGAAAGCCAGCGTGGTGGAACGTTGGAATCGAACGATGAAGGAGAAGATGCACAGATACTTCA
Source organism: Pictodentalium vernedei (assembly GCA_031216915.1). Lineage (NCBI taxonomy): Eukaryota > Metazoa > Mollusca > Scaphopoda > Dentaliida > Dentaliidae > Pictodentalium > Pictodentalium vernedei. The sequence goes on along the minus strand of CM062291.1, from coordinate 343,017,606 downwards.
CGGCAAATTCGACCAAGAAATACATATATGCTCTGAACGGTCTGGTCAATGATTACAACAACACGCGACACAGATCGATCAAGATGACTCCCGCGGAAGCTAGCGATCCTCGAAACGAAAAACGGGTCTACGCAAATCTATATCCTGAGAGATCTAAGATCAGGAAGAAGTCTAGAACGCCGAAATTTGCAGTCGGTGATCGAGTGAGAATTTACGCTTATAAGAAGCACTTCGAAAAGGGTTATACTCCTCGATGGACCTCGGAAATCTTTGTGATAATCAAAATATTTCACACCGATCCGGTGACTTACGAAATCGAAGCTTTGGATGGAGAAGAGATCATCGGAAATTTTTACGAACAACAATTACAGAAGACGAAGTTTTGATGAAGAAAACAAATTTTTTTTTATTTACGCTTTTCTTGTTTACACACATATATATAAGAGACAAAAAAATAATAATAAAAAATAATTAAAAACTATTTTTAGATAAAGAAAGCAAGTTAATTAATAAACAAAAAACTAAAAATCCTTTAAAATGACAAATATACTAGATATAGCACAAAGCATAGTGAAAGATGAAAGTATTCAAGAATATGAGGTTCACGAATACGAACCGGTAACCGGAACGAGTTTGAACAATGCGGGAGAGATAAGAATCAATGTCGAAACTCAAGATTTATTCGTACATCCTAGCGAGAGTTACATAGTGGTGCAGGGACGTCTCACCAAGGAAGATGGGAGCAACTATGCCGACGACGACACAGTTACTCTAGCCAATAATGGCATCATGCATCTATTCAGTAACATAAAATACATGCTATCTGGACAAGAGATAGAATCTGTGTTTCATCCCGGTCAGGCCACCACGATGTTCGGACTCTTGACATATCCTGATGATTTTTTGAAATCCAGAGGACTTAATCAGTTGTGGGTGAAAGACACCGTAGGCCCTGCTAGCGCAGGTGCCACCTTGATATTCGACTATGTCGTCAAGACGTCCAGACCTAAAGGAACGTTTTCATTCAGGATACCTTTGAAACACATCTTCGGTTTGGCAGACGATTACAACAAGATCATGTACGGATTCAAACACAATCTGACGTTGATTCGAAAAGGAAACGACGACGCAATAGTGAGAGTAACTGCGACCGATGCGGTTAAGATAACTCTACACAAGATATCGTGGTTCGTTCCGCACGTGGAGCCTTTGATCGTGGAGAAGGCGCGTCTCTACAAGATCATAGAATCCAAGAGTAAATTACCCGTGGGATTTAGAATGAGACAGTGTGACACGGCTAGCATTCCTCCCTCCACGAATCACTTCGATTGGAGATTGACAGTGAAATCCGCTTCCGAGAGACTGCATTTCATCGTGGTTGTGTTTCAGACCAATAGGGACGGGTCTCAGGAAAAGAATGCGTCGCTGTTCGATCTTTGCAGTTTGAGAAACATGCAAGTGTTTCTGAACGCCACGAGATATCCAGCAATCGATTACAATGCGTCGTTCGACAAGAACGATTTCTGCGGCGCCGCTGATTTTAGAAAGAAGTATCACGGTCTAGACGAATTGATGAGCAACCATAACATGTCTCCCAGCGAATACAAGTCGATGTATCCCATGTTCGTATTTGACGTTAGTAAACAGAGTGAACGACTCAAGAGTAGCGTCTTAGACATTCAGATCAATATGCAATTCGATAGGAATGTTCTGAGAAAAACCGAAAACTTCGCCCTGGTCCTGTCGGACAGAGAATTACAATTCGAATCGGACGGAAATAAGATGTCGATCATTCGATGAGTGACGAGTGTGAAAAAAATAAAAAACAAAAAAAAAAATAAAAAGTAATGAGTAATTATTAAAAACAAAAAAAACAAAAAAAAAATAAATAAAGTAATGTGATCTAGAGAGATTGAACATCTTTCTAAATCTCATTACTTTTTTTTGTTGTTTTTTTTGTTTTTTAATAATCACACATTATTTTTTTAATTCATTATTTTCCACGCGTTCACTGTTTGTTCAAAGAATCTAGTTCGATCAGTAGACTCACCACGGAAGTGGTGGCTTCGGGATTATTGGTTTTCGTAAAGAAATTAATCCTGTCACCAGCGTTCACTTTGAGAGGCGTGCCGAACGTGCTAACATTCGCGTGTTGATTCTCAGTCTTTTCAACACTGTATCTCTTATCGCTCTCTATACCATTCACCATGAGATTGACGACTGCTCTGTTATTCAAATATGAGGAAGCCAGACTCATTCGAAGGATTTCACCTCCCAACGGCATGGGATGACCATGTTTCGATCCGCTACCTCCATTTCCGAAAGACCACTCAGCTTTTCCCTCATCTAAGATGCCGGCCTCTTCGGCCCACACAGTGATCAATTGTCTAGCATATTTGACTTTCTCCACCACCGAAATCAGGGTGCAGGCATCCGTCATGTTCACGGGATCCGGTAGATTCGTGAGCGCGTGTCCACCCATGTCTAGTTTACCTTCCATGATGTCACCCTTTCTCCAGACCGAGTTGTTGTCCACGTACTTCCTGCTGACTGCGCTGGAATCGAATTCGGGATCGTGACTGAGTCTGAATAAATTCTTATCATTCATGTCGATGCCACCCTCCATGGTTCCGCCAGATTGTTTGTTCAGGTAGAAATCGTCGACTTGCGATTCTAGGTATTCTTGTGATTGTATCACGGCAGAATCTACATAGCCCTTGTTGACCGTGGTGGAGTCCGCATCCGTGTTGTCAATCTTCAACAGATTCAATATCTTGTTGAATCCCGCATTCAGATCCGATTTCATTTCTCGTCTGTCAGACTTTCTCTGTTCCAGATCTACGTAGTGTTTGGTCGCCACGTCCTTGGGATTCGTGGGAGTGGCCACGTTCGTTATCTTGTTAGAATTAGCATTCAATTCTGAGTGCATCGTTTTCTGAACGTATCTATTTCTCAGGTGTTCGCTGAATCTCGCATGAGAGTCGTCCTCGTATTTCTTGGTCGCGGCATCGGTGGGATCTATGGGATTCGCGACGTTCACCAAATCCAGATCGTCAGTCATGGTTTTATCCACGTAATTATCTAGCAGGATTCGTTCGAAAACGGCGTTCCCCCTGTCGACGTATTTTTCAGTCGCAGCATCTGCGAGATCTATCGGCTCGGGAAGATTGTAGAGCTTCTTATCATTCATGTTCAAAGGTTCTTCTCGAGGTTCGTATCTCCGAACGTAACGTTCGTCCAAGTTGGCAACGTCGTAACCATCGTCGACTTTGAACGTCTTCCTCTTCTTTCTTGGGTTGACTTTTTCGTCGTCACTACTACCAAATTTATCGACTGGCATGTAGTTGTGGGATTTTTTGTTTTAGAAAAATATGTTCAAACGCAGTTTATTAAAAATGAACTATGTTATTTTATTTTTCGTTTTTATTCGATTAAAAAATTTTTTAAAATAATTTTTTATCTTTATATACTATAAAAAAAAATCTCTCTCTAATGTAAATCATTGAGAATGTCTTGAAATCGATCTCCTTCAGACCATCTCTTGAGAACGTAGAGGCACAGGTGACCACAAAACACTTGATGTGGTGATTGCACTTGTTCCGTGTTGTAACGAACCATCGATTTGTTGAAATAGTTCTTTATTTCTTTTGGCGGCTAGATTCCGTAGCTGTCGAAATAATAATTTTTCTTCTTCCTGTTCTTCATCCACGCCACCCAGTGAGTGCCTTCACCCGATGAATCATCCAGATTTAAAATTCCGCATTCTGATTGTCGAGGTCTTCTCTTTGGTAAGGCATCTCTGGAAAACACTCCTAGAAAATCTTTGATTTTCAAATCTTTTGCCTCATTCAACAGATCGATGTTGGATAGGGGTTCGTTAGGTAAGACGACACCTTCTACGGATATCTTTATTTTCTAATTCATAAATGTGTATATATTTTTTTTATTTATTTATTTTATTATAATTCACTAAAAATGACGTTATTTTTTTTTGTTTTTTTCTCTTTTTTTTTTAAACTAACATTCTCGATGTCTCTATCGTTTTCTATAATTTTGATTTCATCTAATTTCTCTTGATTTTCTGGACTCTCGATATCTCTATCATATTCTATAATTTTGAATCCATCTAATTCCTCTTGATTTTCTGGACTCTCGATGTTACTATTGATTTCTATAATTTTGAATCCGTCTAATTCCTCTTGATTTTCTGAAATCCTACCATCCACAATCATATCTGGAATCTTATCATCCGCAATCGTATCTGGAATCCAATCATCCACATTCATATCGTCTATAGTTAGATCCACAGTCCAATGTCCGAGTGCTAAAGTGCTTATTTTATCGTCTAACACGAATCTCTTATCGTCGTCAGCCGTCAGCGAAATCTTGTTGACTATTTCGGTATACAAGTCGTGATTTTCGCTTCGAATCGATTTCATAGTCTTATACACTGGACCACTTCCTAATAGACAATCTTTATACTCTTGGAAATATATGTTTTTCTTCACCATGCACGATTTAACTCCTTTGCACTTCTTGATCTCTTCATCTTCTAGACGATAAGCATACAGTTTGTGTCTCAAGCCCACGAATTTGACGATTTGTTTACCACCGCTCTCGTCCTTAAATTTACCCAACACCTTCTTGTTGTCGTTCGATTGAATGTTGGACGGGTGATTGACGGGATAATTGCTCATGTCGAACCACTCGACCACATCTTGAGATATATCTCGGTAGACGTCTTTCATCTCTATCTCGTAAACTAAACTGTCCATGTCAGTGAACAGTAGTTTGGCTTTATCACCAAATTTTCGTTTGACGTAATCATAGTGAAACTCGTACATCAATCGCTTGCTGATATCTAAGATGATCAGTCCGAGATAATATGGTTTGTCGAACTTCAGGTGCGTCTTTTGCATGTGAATGGCCACTAGATTTTCGTCGAATATGGTTCGGTGTTTGTAATTGGGTTTCGACACTAATGTTTTAGCTCTTTTCTCAGACGTGACGAGTCGAACTTCGGTTCTCTTCCTGATGTTTTCCATCGATTTAACGTACATGCAGTTGTTCATGAGTTTGAAGAAATCTTTTTCGAAATTGTTCTCGGCTCGAGTTCTGAGATTCGTGTTGAGATCGATGTATTTTTTCATCCAAGGCTCTTCGTCGAATCGAATGATGCGATGTATGTTGACTAATTTCATCCCGTAATCGACGTACTGTTTCAAATTCTCGCTGTAGACAATGTAGTTACGTTTGTTAAATAAATTAGGAATGAGTTTTTCCCCGTCTCCCTCGTTCGGTTCCATTCGTTCGGGAGCCAGTGGATAATCGTTGTGTAGATCGTGTAATTCTTCCGGATAGTTCAAATCGACTTCTAAAATGCAAGGATAGTCTCTCCATTTTTGCATCTCTTCTGGTTCCTTCACCCATTCGAAATTTTCAATCGGTAAAGGATGGCTCATAGCCCAACCGTACAGATTATTGGCGTCCCAATACTGTATGTATTTAGTCGACCGTTTTGAATCAAAACCTTCTTTCATGTAGGGATTGTTAGCCTCAGAATGTCTGTGGGAGATCATCGAGACGCCACCTCTCGCAGCCCTTTTGAACATGAGCAACATGTCCATGTCGGATAATAATTCCAATTGGACTTCGGTGGTCCTCAACAGAGCGTCCCACGCCAAACCGGGTGCGGTGAAATACCAAGCGGGATCCAGATCGTAATTTCGACAAGAGACGTCTCGAAAATTTTTGAACACGTCTGTCAAGAGTAGAACGTCGGTCTTCAGATAGAGATCGTGATAATCTCTCATGGTTTTCATATCGAATGATTTCCACACGTTTTTAGCGTGTTCATAATTCTCGTTGGAAATGTCGGATTCATATAATTTCGAATAAAAATCTTCTTTTGAAGGTAGTGCGGTGTCTTCGAATCTCTTTAGATCATTCATGTAATCGTAAGGATAGACTCCTTTCCTCAACATGACGTCTACTCATTCTTCGAAATATTCGCTCATGATTTTAAATTTATCCTTGCTCATGTTATCGACTAATTTTTCCAGAGCGGTCGACATGAATTTAAAACTGTCGATGAAACGTATGGCTCTACGAATCAATTTCGTTTTTTCTTCCAACGTCTCTCCGTTGATTACTCTTTTCTCCTCCATGAGCTTCCATTTCGTGAAGGAAATGTATCTTTCTTCACTGTTCACGATGCAATTTAATTCTTCGTGTGAGGTGCCGAGATTTTTCACGAACAGATGACTGTCGTAACCCGAGAGATTGTGAAACATCACCGGATAGAAAACAGCGGTTCGATATTTTAAATTACACTTGCTGTGAGCCGGACTGTGGTACAGACCCGTGTAATGATCGTGGTCTCTGACCTTTCTATTTTCCTTCAAATTCTCGTCGAACGATTGTTTGCATATGTGACATTCGGTGGCTCTGTTATTTTCGTCCTGCTGCTCTCACGTGATGATCATTTCTGCCGGAGTTTTGAATTTGTCATATAACATTTGAAGTTTCCATTCTAACTCTTCCACGAACCTTTGAGCCACGTCGTCGTCTTCATACTGTTTCGTGTAGGTGAAGGGACCCATGTTGTGTTGCGAGTCGAAAGCGCATTTCACGTAAATGCAATAGCCTGAAGGTATGTGTTTTTGATATCTTTTGACGTAACTTTGAAGAGCGTTGGGTTGACAGGAACTCATTTTCGCGGTGAAACATTCGAAATCGGCGTACATGACGAATGGTACTTTTATCCTTCTATTGTGATTTTCAAACTTCACGATGGTGTTGGGTTTGGGCATTTCGACGGCGACACCTTGATTTTCGCTGCAATATTCCTGATGTTTCGCCAATGAGTCTTTGCTGTGAAACACGTTCATGCAATTGTAACATAAAGATATCTTTCCGTTCTGATTATTATTTTGTTTCGACAGTAATCGACTCGGATGTTTAACCCAACAATAATGACGATTGTCACTATTCTAAATCAATAATAAAATAATCGTTTTTTTCTCTTCCGAGATACGAAGTCAGTCTGAGAGGATGGATCTTTCGTTTTTCGTCGTCGTATCCCAAGACGTTCACCGCAACGGTTGGGATTTTGAGCCTCGAAACATTCGATGTGTTTTAACTGCATTGGAAACATCACTCCGGTCCAATCGAGATTTTTAGAAGTTTCCTCGTACTGAGAAACTCTATCGGAATTTATTTTGACAGGGTATAAAGTGGATGTGACTGCCCATTTAAAACACTGATCATCGTTATTTTTCACGTTGATCACAGCGTATTTCTTAGCGAGGAAATACGGTAATTTCACGTAGGAAGACCCTTTCAACAAATCGTTTTTAGTTATGTGAATTTCGAGTTTCAACACCTCATCGAACGTCCAATTACTACCTTCATGTTGATAATTCGCAAGAGACGTCAACATCTTGTCTTTCATCTTTTCGAAAACGTCTGATAAATCTGAACCTCGAAATACGGGTTCGACATTAGATCTGAAATATGCATTTTTCACGATGCTCTCGCCGGACTTCACGTCAATTTTATTCATCACGCAATGGAGTATCATCTTAATTTTTAGTCCCACGTTCATGTATTTGTGAAACAAATCCAATACCTTTTTCTTCACCCGTTCCATGAACAATTTCGGATCGATTTTCTTCAACGAGGGAACCATGTCGAAAGTTTTAAAAATGCCTTTGATCGCACTCTCCCATTCCACGGACTTCGATTGAAATAGTTCTGCAGTGAGTCGCACTAGATATTCTTCTCCTTTCCCTTCGTCTATGGCTCATCGAAGTTTGTTCGATATATCTTGTTTGCCTAGAATCTGATGTGCATCACTCGTTTTCGTTTTTCTTTTCTTTTCTTTGGAAACTTGAAGTTCTTCAATGGCTTTTCGTTTAGTCATCTTCTTATTTTTCACAATTGAAACGTTTTCGTTTTTTTCGACGTTGGCATTTCGATTCCTTTTACTATCTTTTTCTTCTTCTCATTTTTTACAACCGATGCATTTTTTGACGTCGTTGCTATCAGCACTTCGATTCCTTTTACTATCTTTTTCTTCTTCTCATTTTTCACAACCGATGCATTTTTTGATGTCATTGCTATCGGCATTTTGTTTGCCTTTCCATCGTTTCGCAAATGTTTCTGTATGACTTCAATCTTTTTTGATTTAGTTCTATAATTTCAGAAATGTTAAATTTTTAATAGTTTACAAATCTCGTTTAACTGAGGTATGGTTTTCTCATTTAAATTTTCCAATTTTTTTTTATCTGTTTGTTTCATTTTGTAAGAATATATTTTTTCGAATTTTGTATTTTAAATAATTTGTTTAAAAAGTTTTGTTTTTTAATGTGAAAAAAAAAAATTTTTTTTGATGAAATTAATTGATTTTTTTATGTTCCTTAACGTTAAAAATAAAAAACAAGAAAAAAAGGATGTTAAAAATTTAACTTATATATATAAAGAGAAAAAAAACTTTTTAAACAAATTATTTAAAATACAAAAATTTAAAATATACATTATTTGCAAGAATTCGTAAAACAAAAAAAACCAAATATTCGATCATGACGACAACATCCACGATGGAATCTCGACATAAACGTCGACGTTGTTTAATAAATTGTTATTCTCCAAAAAACCAAGAAGAAAAAAATCGTAATTTATATTTACGAGTTTCGAAAGAAAATGATACGGTTTGCGATAGAAAATCAAATCGTAATACTATTAGCGAACAAAAATTAATCGACAATGTCATTCGAACTATTAAAAAAGAAGGTTCAAGACAAATAGAACTCTTACGACTTTTATGCGAAGTCTCGCACGAGGTTCAAAACAAATTTCCGCGAAGCAGACGTGTGTTCATGTCACCCGATTCCTTCTCAATAGATGATGATAACTGCAAGATGCGAAGGCTAATTTTTAAACGTTCGATGTCTTGCCCGTTCTAAAAACTCGTGAAAAAAAAATTAAATTAATACGAAAAAAGGATGTTAAAATTTAACTTTCATATATATTTAAAGAGAAAAAAAACTTTTTAAACAAATTATTTAAATACAAAAATTTAAAATATACATTATTTGCAAGAATTCGTAAAACAAAAAAACCAAATAATCGATCATGACAGCAACACCTAAAAGATGCGAATTGAAATTGAAACAAGTCGAAGCATGTATGAAATTAGGTTTTAAAATCTATACATTACAACAACACGATCCCATCGACTTGAACGAGGTCGAGACGATCGGCTTAGAGCGCTACTACGACAAATATCATATGTGTTTGAAATTGGATGAAGCCATGCTCGATTTGTTTTGCGAGTACCAAAGCGATCTGGTGAATAATATCATCATCGCCGAAGACAGAAAATTCGACAAGGACAATTTGTTGTTGTTCTTTAGAAATTACATATATCCAATAATCTCACTCGAACTCTTGGACAAATCGGGTGGTAAGAGCGCATTCACCGATGTAAAAAAACTTAAAAGAGTAAAGGTAAACATACAAGACATTTTTGTAAGTGAGAAAATGACGCATGTCAACATGCTAATAATGGACTTGGAAATATAAACAATAGAGAGATTGATTTTAGCAAAGAAGAAGGAAAAAAAGTAATGAGATCTAAAAGTGATCTCATTACTTTTTGCAAAAAAATTTTTCATATTAAAGAAATTAAAATTAAAAACAACTTTTTTTTTATATATATAAAGAGCAAAAAAAAACAAAACTTTTTTTAAACAAATTATTAAAATACAAAATTTAAAATATACATTATTTGCAAGAATTCGTAAAAACAAAAAACCAAATAATCGATCATGAGGACAACAACACCTAAAAGATGCGAATTGAAATTCAAACGAGTCGAAACGAATAAGAAATTCAGTCATAAAATCTATAGATTACAATGACACAATCCCATCGAATTGAACGAGGTCGAGATGAAGGGCTTAGAGCACAAATACAACAAATATAAGATGCCTTTGAAATTGGATGAAGCCGCGCTCAATTTGATTTACGAGTACCAAAGCGATCTGCAGAACATCATCATCGCCAAAGATAGAGAATTTGACAAGGACGATTTGTCGTTGCCCTATGGAAATTACATATTTCCAAACATCTCATTCGAACTCATGGAGAAATTGGGTGGTGAGAGCGAGTTGACTGATGTAAAAAAACTCAAAAGAGTAAAGATAAACATTCAACATGTTTTCGAAAAAGGAGAAGACACGAGTGTCAACATGCTAATAACGGACTTGGAAATATAAACAATAGAGTAATTGATTTTTAGCGAAGAAAAATAAAAAAAAAAGTAATAAGATCATCTTTAGATCTCATTACTTTTTTTTTTTGTTTTCCTTCTTCTTCACTATCACCATATATTATAATAACGTTTCCTTTTCTCTCAATTTTCAGCGTCGATTCTTATTCTTTTTCTTTTTTTTTTTCTTTGTGATATGATACGTTTATAACAACATTTTTGTTTATCTGAATCATAATTATGAACGAATGTTGTGCATCTCTTGGTAACACTCGCATCATCACCATTCTCTTCAGAAGGTAGTGGTGACGGTGGAAAGCATCGTCTCATTCTCAACCGTCTATCTCACGCTTTATCTATCTCTTTCATCAGTTCTTTCCTTAGATATCCATCATTAGCGTCTAACCATTTTTTTATTTTTTCGCTCTCTGGCTTGCGATGTTCGTCAAATTGTTTCTCCACCTTTTCATCCAGGTGATAAATTCTCCACCTTGTCATCCTGATGATAAAATTATTTCTCCACCTTTTTTACTAATTTTAAATATATTATTTTATACTTTCTATGTTTTTATATTTTTACAATTTTATATTATAACATATTCAAAATCGGTATATTCTTAAACGGCGAATTCTCACCGAGCAACAAACCCTTGCTGAGTCGCTCAATGTTCCGTCCACTCTTCAGATAGAGACCGTTTCCTCTCAGAGAGTTGCCGCCTCTAACGGGTTCTAGATACAATCCTTTACTGCTGTCGTCTACGTGGACGCGACACACGACTCCTCCCTTCTTCAAAAACAGTCCGCTGCCACCCATTAATTTCTCAACTGCCGAACTAGCGAGTCCCGTGAGAGCTCCCACGCCGAGAGTCTTTCCGAGAAAGGGTAGTGCCTTTGCGGCGAAGGGTAATACTTTTGCGGCTATTCCTGCCAATAGCGGTAGGAAACCACCTTTCATTCTCAAATTGTATCTCAAATGAGCGGGACTCATTCTCACCGTCAACCCTCTTCCATCACGAATCGCTTTCTCCATCCTTTTGATTTGATTCTGGTCCAGGCAATCGAATCCTGACCGCCTCTCGTCAGATCTTCGTGAGTGAATTTGAATCTCACCGCCTCGCCTCGAGTTGTTAACGCTCTCTTAAGTTTCTTCCTCTGTCCTGCGGATATGTTCACGTTTTTAACCACGTATTCTGTCATAATTCTGTTTTTTAAAATATATTTACTTCAATTGTTTCTTGTTTAATAATTATATTAAAATAATTTTGTAAAATTAATATTGCGTTTATTTTATTTTTGTTATCTATATATATGCACAATATTTTTTTTTTGCTTTTATATTTCTCTTATGTGAAATCGTATCGTCACTCTCTCTCCGTGAAGATCTAACAGCTCACCATTTTGATCCGTCAACATGGTTTTGAGACTATACAACGTGTCTGAAATCACTGGTAGATAAACTAAATTTCGAGGTCGCTCCATGATCTTATAACCCGGCGACACGTTTGGAAAGAAGGAATAGATCGTCGGTTGAGCGCTACCATTCACGTAGCTTCCAGCAATCACGTCCACGCTCACCAAAATGCTATTGACTGCGAGAATGTCAACCGTATTTTCAGATGCCGCATGGCCTTGATAGACCTTTCGATCGAATCCCAACATCTTGCCTATAGAATCATCAATGTTGAAATCCACTCGGAAATTATCTTCCAAATCCAGCATCGTCTGTAAGGTATTAGGATTGGGAGCGAGTCTGATCTTGTTGCTTCCCTTTCCATCTGTCTTCATTCGCGTCTGAATGTAATCGTTCAAATCGTCTATGTCGTAACTCCCTTTAGGAATTCGAATCTCCAACCAATCCACTCCGTCGGAATACTTGAACGAGTTATTCTTTTCGGTGACGTTGGGAAAGGAATAATAAGTCTCCAGATTCATCAACGCCATCTCGTATCTTTTCTCTCTATTCAATTCGATGGAAGGTTCGAATTTCGTAGCGAATCGAGTCGAATCGCCACTCACCACGATTTGAATGGATTGTTTTGCAGCCGTATTCTCGGCTATTCGTTCTAACAATTCTCCATGTTCAAACATTATATTTAATTTTTTTTTTTTATTCAAAACTAATTATTTGAAGATTTATTATTTTCTAAATTTTATTTTCACGCTCTATCTTATTATTATCATCAGAAACATAAAACTTGTCGAATCCGCACCGATATTTTCCGCGATTAAATTCGCTTGTCAAATCGATCACGACGAAATTGTAAAGTCCACCATCTCAAACCCTCTTGCAAAATCTCCTGAATTCCGCCGCGCTCATGTCGTTTGCGACGTGATCGCCGTAGATGTGATTGAGATTCATGAGATCTTGGCGAAAGAGACATAGAAAATTAGCATTCTCCCTTATCATCTGTCTGGGCAATCGAAAATAATTTTGCGACAGGTAGAAACAGTCCACATTGCTGTGTCGACCCCTAACGTAATACGATTCACATTGGTTCTGTCTCTCCAAAAGCAGATCGTCGAAAATCATGAGATTCTTATCTTCGGATTTCAGTTCTTTAGGATCCGGAACGTTGCTAGCGTTCTCATAAAATCGACACTCGACGTTCGAAGATGCATTTCTCTTCATCAGTTCCATCACCGCACCGTCCAAAATGGTCGAAAGTGGAGCTTTGCTCTTGTCGAATTCCTCCCTACTGTCAAAGATTCTGGCTGTGACGTCATTGGGCAATCTACGATCCATGCACTCTCGAAGCAATCTGTATTCGGGTTGAAACAAGCTCTTGCTAAACATGAACAATCTGTTGTAATACAACCAGTTGGGTCGGGACAACAGATTCATCAACAGATTGGTCTTTCCACAATTCGATTTTCCTACTATCAAACCTCTTATGCTTTTGGGAAAGAACTCGTTATTTGACCTCTTGGTCGCGGCGTCGTTCCAAGACATATCTTTAATGTTCATCTTTGTTTTATTTTTTTTGTTTGTTATTTTAGATTCTTTTCAAATGCAAATTTTTTATGTTTTTCAAACTCTGTTTTTAATGTTATTATTTATTTATATCACACCGTCGAGAGTTCTCCTCAATCCAGATCCACTCGTCATTTTGGCTAAATCTTGTATGGGTACCACAGCATCCTTAAAATCTTTCCAACTTTTTGGTGTTCGCTCTAACGCAGCTCGCTTCGCCGGCGGACTGATCAACTTGTTGATCAACGCGTCGGCTGCCCTCTTGCCAGCCACAGAAGCTATCCTACCACTGGCTTCGGAAGCGGCTTTCTTACCAGCATCCAAAGCCATCTTCTTACCGACCTCAAACACGGTCGATGCGAGTTTTCTACCCGCATCGCTCGTGAACTCTCGCATTATAGAATCGACAATGCCAGAACAGCCTTGAACGTAAGTTCTGACGTATCCCCTGTTCTTTATCACCAACATATTTTATTTTTATAATATATTTTGTTTTTTCACTGGTAAATCGTTTTGTTGTTTTTAAATACTTTTATTATTCTAGTGTAAGAATTTACTGTTTTATTTTTGTTTGTTTGTTTGTTTCTCTCTACTTATTATATACACATCAATCCTTCAATTCGTTCATCAGCCTTTTATAGTGGTTTTTATTCAAAACCTTCTGTCTTAACAATTCGTCAGATATAGCAACTATCTGATTATCTAATCCTGTGTTACCAGCCCGTCTGCTCACCATCAACAAACTCAATCTCTGAGACAGAGCGTCAGAATCGCTCAGAAGAAAAGTGGTTTTCACCCCTTTGCCAGTCACCGATTCGATGAACTTCTTGTTCATATCCCATATGGGTTTCACTACTTTCGTCCACTTGTTACCTCTGTTGGCTTTGGGTCTCGTCTCTCTGGCATCGTTATTTCTCTTCATGGCGTGAGTCTGAACCAGAATGTCACCGTAATTGTCGAAATCCTGATCCGTGTAATCGCCAGGCTTGTCATAAAGGAGCAATCTGCGCAGTCCATCAGTCAATTCGTATTTGTTCGAACCCACGATCAATTCATCATCGCCAATATCTACTTCTGTGTCTCCTACAAAAACCCTTCCCTCCGAATCCTTATAAAATCCATACGACTGATCTCTCTTACTGCCATCATCATCAGATGATGCGACGCTACTAGTGGTGATAGTCGAAGCTGTATCATCAGACTCGCTCTCTGTTTGAATTCCCGTGGGAACGTAATCCGGTGTAGATTGAATGGAATGCCGATTTCCAAAACTAGGAGGCAACGAACCCATTCTCAAAGAACTCTCCTTTATGGGTCTCAATTCTTTGACTATCTCCTTCCTGCTTCTCTCTTGACCCTCCGTCACGGGTTTAAATATTTTTGTGGCTTCGCGTTTGAGTTCCATCTCACCAAGACGTCTGCTCCTATCAGCTGACTGAATCCCCTTCTTAGCACGTTCATACTCGTCTAAAATTAGATCTCGGCATCTAGGATCCATCTATAAAAACATCTTTTGTTTTAATTGTTTTATTATTTTCAAAATTAAATGTTTAATTATATTTTTATGTTTTAAGTAATAAAAGCTTTCCGTCTTTAATGTAATAATCTGAAAATATTCACATCTCAACTGTTAATTGAATTAGTGAAGTTTAAGAATACGTTTAAACAGCACATGACAAACCGGTTTCTGATTTAACGCATTTTGACAGTAGCTTTTACATTTTGTCAAAAGATCTCCATTCACACATCAAATAACCATTCACTCAGTGTCGAATTAAGAGAGAATCCCTTTGATGACTGTTAAACAGTTTCAACACACAAAAGAAAACTAATTTTAACGCTGAGAACTTATTCATCTCTCTCAGATTGCTATCATGAATATATTAAAAATTTACCACTCAAAAACCTAATTGAGCGGAAAATGCGTTTTAAACATTCCACTAAGTGTTTGACTCTTCGAACAATATCCCCCAAAACTCAATTTCTATTCATCTCATCAAGACAAAACACGAATATCTATTACAGATCAACTCTTTCAAATAATATCCTCCAAAACTCAATTTCTATCCGTCTCATCAAGACAAAACATGAATGTCTATAATACAGACCATATTCATAATCGACTCTTTTTGAACAAAAACCTCATTCAGTCATAACAATAACATGTGTTAGTTTTACTTCAGGAAGACGTGACAGCGGGCTCGCGAATTTCTAACACACCGACGACAACACTCTTCGTTCAAAACATTTCCATCAAGTGCTCGTTGAGATCACCTTGCAATAACGTGCGCCAGTTTCACTTCGAGAAAAGCTACAGTGGGTTTGTGGATTCAAATATCACCTCTTCACGCGAGTCGATTTCCGACCTAAAATCTGCAAGCGGATCTCCGTGTACGCCTCCATAGGGTTTCAGTGTTAAAATCGTGTGTGGACGCGGATTGTTAGAATCGGCAAGACGATGAGTTCGAATTCTCAAAACGTTTTTTTGCTCGCAATTTAACACTCTCCATAGGGTTTCAGTGTTAAAATCGTGTACGGACGCGGATTGTTAGAATCGGCAAGACGATGAGTTCGAATTCTCAAAACGTTTTTTGCTCGCAATTTAACAATGAATCCAATGGGGAAAACTCATCTGCAGATTTCAATCAAAACGGTACATGTACGTGTACGTAAAACTACACGCGTCTAGGATACAATTCAGTGTTAAAAAAATTCGAGCTCACCCTAAAAAACCGTTAAAATCTTGTACACGTACACGATTTTAACACTAAATCCTATGGAGATGTACATGTACACGTACACGTACATGTACAGGTGAGCTCGTATTCTCAATTATCACCTACTACCAATAACTAACTAACTAAAAACGGTACATAATTTGGTTCTTCAATCAGAAATCTGTTGAAATCAGTGTTTTGGTCTTCAAGCAGAAACCTGTTGAAATCGGTGTTTTATCGCCGAATGTGGTGGGGATAAACCACATATATTGAAAAATATGGGGTTTATCCTCACCCCAATCGGCGATAAACTTCGACTCCACTAAAGAATTTTCATCGAAAAGGAATTTTCAGCAGAAAAACATTATTAAATCACAAGTCTGCTTTCGTGCACAATGTTTCTAAAGCTGTTACAAAATTTAAAAGTGTGAACTTCAAAATTTTATTTAGAAAGCCTCAACAGTTATTTTCTGACGTATTTTATTTATTTTACAGAAACGGTCATCACTTTGTGATCGTAAGTTTCACTTGGGCCCGAATTTCGCAACAAACGTACCGATGTTGTGGAACGGTTCAGATTTATGTTTTGATCTGTATCCAAATCCATCAAAACACAACTCCTTGCAACAACCTCGAAACCCTCAGGTAAAAATAGATTATGCTATCCGTTACGTCATTGGTAAACAAACATGTCGGCTGCTGGCATAAAATGACAACAATGGTGAGCTTTTGAGTGAAATCAAGGGAAAATGAAGACCCACCGATAAGGTAATAATGCGAAAATTTTCTCCTTCATCTATTCTTTAATTTGAGTGGTTGATTATAATTGAATAACAAACAGAACAGGAGATACGCGATATAGTCTTTCGCCAAGTGTGTTTTGGAAAATACTCTAGTACTGTTATGCTAATTTTATACCCTTCGGCCGGCTGCTTCAGCTTGCAATTTCGGGTAGAAATCCTTCATGTCACACTCTCTTATGGATGTGACCGTTTCTATAAACTCCGGTAATTCGAAATATATCAATAGTGAAGCGTAATCACCATAATTTATTTGTAAATCTTCATTTATGTTCTGAAACACGTATCAACAAAATCCTGTGTTATTTTTGTCAGCCATCGCTTTGCAGTCACGTGGTACCGCTTCACTTCAAGGACGTATGACGTAGCGACCAACTTTCTGCATTGGAATGTACGGACGACCAATGCGACCATTGGTCGCTTTTGGTCGGAAACCCAGCCTAGTCATTGGTTGCTTTTGTTGGTCGTTGGTCTGGCTGTATAAATACCGTCGTTGGTCATTGGTCGAGGTCTTCCATTTGTCAACAACCGATCGGAACGCACACGTCAGCATATAAAGTGAGATTGAGAACAAAAGTTATTACTACACAGCAACTAAATATATATAAAGGTACTTGGAACAGTAAGGGCGTACCAATAAAGAATCCTATTGCCGTTTTTATACTGAATCTTATAAAGTGAAGCAACCCAGATACTATCATCACGACACAGAGTACTGACAAAACGAGTGACATGTAAACTACACATTAACCTTGGGTCCAAAAGCAAGCAATATACGATGTACATGTATACCCTGCCATTACAGAACACTCGACTTTGACCAGTATTTTACTACAGACTGCTTCACTTTACTAGACTGCTTCCCGACACAGAAACTTCAGAATTTCAAGTTCATTTCATACCATGACGTGTCTGCAACTATGACACCGAAATTATTAGTCAGCTCTCGGTTTGGGGGAACAACAATGGGTTAATATTTTATTGAGAGAGGGTTTGGCGGACATTATAATACATAAAATACCGGTATGCCTATATTATACTGATTGGCCAACTAGCTTTTACATCGTTATTCACAGAACAACTGTAACTTTCATACATCTAGAAAATTGTTAATAAATTATTATTGTTAACCTTTAACCTTTTCTTTATAATTTAAATCCTATTCCGTTTACTGCTGGACAGGGCGTATTGTTAATTAGACCAGGGTTCTTCCATTTACGCAATGTAAATGATAATCCGTGTTGTGGTTTGATTTGGTAAATACCTGAAGAGGCATTTACCCTCGTTGTTCCTCACCGACTAGCAGTTTCAGGCCTCAACCTAGAGTCACCCCAAAAGACCCTAGACCTGTCATAGCTCCTGTAAGTGGCTCCAGTCTACAAGACTATTTAGAGAGACCTGGGTTTGCAGATTCACAAGACTACAGAATATACTCACAGTGCTGACATAGATTGATGTATTTATGAGTAAGCCATCCAAGAGCCGACATAAAGACCTGGAGCAAGAATTAGTACTGCAGCTGGTTATGATTTAGCAGTCATGACAGACTTGTCAGCATTGTCAAGTGTAGAGAATTACAGATAGAGACCTCACATTCCTTGACCCCCCGCCTGTTTAGTTTAAACCCTTGGAAACTGCTATGTCTGATGCCATATGACCTCTTGAGCCCTATACATTCACAGGCCACACTCTACCTACATTTATATTTGCTTGCTCGGCATATCTTTGGTGGCCCCTACCCCTGTGTACGTTACACAGTCTTTGGTGGCAGCAGGTTGGGATGCAGTAAAACCAGTCATTATAGAGGTTAGACATTTCAAGGATTTTTTTTTGAATGATGCTTAGGTCAGGAAGGCAGGTAGACACACCCCCACCGGTTGTTGACAGAAGGGAATTCCAATCTGAGCAAACTGAGTGCTCTGCTGGAGTCCTACAGGATGAAGCCAATGCTCTTCCTAATGACAGAAATAAGGTTGATAGTGTAGAGGACCAGGCAATGGGAAGCTCTAGGGCCATAAATGAAAAGGAAAATTTTGAAACTATCGTTTTTGCTCTGAAACAGTCGATTGATAATTTGATGGAGGTGTCTAACCGTCTGATAGTTTAGGACTGTAATAAATGCAGGACAACACACCAGATTAACAATATGAATGCCAACAATGCTGGAGAAGAAAATAATGATTTGCCTGATAGAGAGGAAACCTTTCCTGGTAGAACGCATCAGCACATAGGCTATACTAAACCAGATATATACAATGGTAACAGCAACTGGACTGATTACCTAACTCATTTTGAGATGGTTAGTAAGCTAAACAACTGGAATGATGCAATTAAGGTAATGAAACTGGCAGCTAGCCTCAGTGGAGTGGCCAGGAGTTTTTGGTAGACCTCAAGCCACACCAAATGCGAGATTATCAATTGCTTGTTGGAGCATTAGCTGCTCGTTTTGAGCCAACTAATCAATGTGACATGTATAGGGCACAGATGAATTCAAGAATTAGAAGCAAAGATGAGTCTCTATAGGACTTGGCTCAAGATATAAAGCGGCTTGTCAGGCTTGCTTATCCCACAGCAGCAAATGATGTGAGGGACAGCTTAGCTAATAAAGCTTTTCGAGATGCTCTGAATGACCATGAAATGGAGTGGGCCCTATGCCAGGCCTCTTCTAACAACATTGATGAGACACTCAGCTTAGCCCTGAAATTTGAAGCTTTCAAAGTGAGCAGATATAGACGAAGCAAATTAAATGTTAGAATGCAAGCCTTGGCTGGTGAAGAAGTTAAAACTTCACCCCCTCCATATTCTAATGAGATACAGGTCCCAAAGGATACTGTTGATAACCTGGTATGCTCCCTATCTGATACAAATATAGAAAAGAGAGAGTGTTACTACTGTAAAAAGAAAGGTCATTTGAAGAAGGACTGCTGGAAGTGACAAGCAGCACTGCAGAATAGTGGGCGAAGTCCAGTTTACAAGAAGTATACTGCAAGTCACTCAGGCAGGAAACACGACGCCTCTAGCCAAACACACCCTTCACAGGAAAACTATTAGCTGCTGAGCCTCAGGGTCAATGTCTCAGCAGATTTGGAAGAAAAATTGGGACCCAAGAAAATTTTTGAGATGAGAGGGCCACAAAATGAGAGACTTTTTATAAAGAGTAGTGTATATGGAGTGACATATGACTGTTTGGTGGATACTGGAGCATCTATAACAGTTATACATAGAAAAGTATATGAAGGGATATCACTGAGCATGAGACCAGTAGTCAAGACACCAAGTGGAAAATTAAGGATGACAGATGGGGAATTGGTGACACCATCAGGGGAGATAATTCTACCATTAGAAATTAGTGGGAAAATCTATGAAGCAAGAATGATTGTCGCTGATATAGAGGCTCCAATCATTTTAGGTTTTGATTTTCTGAGTCAAAATGATTGTGAAATACATATTGGTAAAAATAAGCTCAATTTAAATGGGAAATCTATTCCATGTTATTTACAGAGCCAGTTAAAGACTGTTTATCGAATTGTATTTGCTGAGAAATGCAGTGAAATGCTCGCTCCTGTTAAATTTGATATAGACATGCCTTTCCACCACTGTGCTTTAGTTGGAAGTGGAAGTGCAAAACTCATGAAAAGGTGTATACTAATTGCTAAGAGCTTAGTCGATCCAAACCAAGACATAATGCCATTGAGAATAATTAATGTGATGAATTAGCCTCAGATAATATACAAGAAAACTTTTGCTGCCGATTGTGAAACCCTTAATAATGACTGCATCTATAGCACTTGTGAGAATTTCGACAAGATATCATCGAAGGTCTGTACAATAGAGGCCAGCAATGAAACAGACAAAACACAAGTACAAAACCAGATATTACCACCTCACCTATGTACAATCATGAACTCGATTGAGGATGACATTGGGGAGGAGGATAAAGAGGCTGTTAAGAAATTATTGTTGAAACATGTCAAGGTTTTTGCCAAATCAAAAGATGATATGGGCAGGACCAATCTGATATATCACAGAATTAAAACAGGTGATGCCCAACCAGTGAAACAGCCACCCAGGAGAATACCATTAACACAGTGCACTGAGATCAGGGAAGAGGTGCAACGTATGCTAGATACAGGTGTCATTAAGCCATCAAAATCCCCATGGGCTCACCTATTGTGCTTGTCCGCAAGAAAGACAATTCACTGAGAATATGCATTGACTACCGAAAACTCAATGAGCTTACTATTAAGGACTCATATCCGTTACCGAGGATCGATGACTCGCTCGATGCTTTAGGAGGGTCAAAATGGTTTTCTACATTCAATCTTCAAAGTGGATTTTGGCAAGTGGAAGTGCACCCAGATGATAGGGAGAAGACAGCCTTCATTACTATGGGTGGACTTTATGAATTTACATGCATGCCTTTTGGATTATCATCGGCAATGGCAACTTTTCAGAGATTAATGGAGTTTATCCTAAATGGACTGCAATGGAGAACATGCCTATTGTATATTGATGATATAATTATATTTTCACCCACACTTGAAACTCACCTACAAAGATTTGATGATGTACTCACAAAAAATGAGGAAGCAGAGTTGAAAATGGCTCCAAAGAAATGCCATCTCTTGAAAAAGAAAGTTTCATTTTTGGGACAGTTAGTATCTCAGAATGGGATTGAAGCTGACCCTGCAAAGATTGATGCTGCGCAAAACAGGGCACAACCAGTCTCCGTGCAAGATGTGAGAAGTTTCTTCGGGACTGCCCTATACTACCGTCGCTTTATAAAGAATTTTGCAAATATAGTGAGGCCATTACATAAGCTCACAGAAAAGAATAGGCCATTTAACTGGACGCCAGACTGTCAGGAGGCCTTTGACCAGCTTAGAACAGCATTAACGTCAAACCCAATCCTGGTATATCCAGATATAAAGAGAAAATTCTTACTTGACACAGATGCTAGTGGTTACGGGATTGGAGCAGTGCTCTCTCAAATGTATGAAGATGGTGAACATGTTGTGGCATACTACAGCCGATCTTTATCAAAATGTGAAAGAACATATTGCATTACACGGAAGGAGCTACTTGCAGTAGTATCATCAATTAGGCACTTCCACCATTATTTATTTGGTGTTGAATTCCTAGTAAGAACCGACCATGGAGCTTTAAGATGGTTGCGACAATTCAAGAATCCTGAAGGTCAACTAGCTAGATGGTTAGAAGTAATTGATATGTATAATTTTAAAATCCAGCACAGGGCAGGAAGACAACATAACAATGAAGATGGGCTGTCAAGAAGACCTTGTCATCAGTGTGATCACTGTGAAAGACAAGAAACAAACTTTTCTGGGGAGCATCGAGATGAATATGCAGAAGAGTTTAATATGGCTGCATTAAGCAGACAGTCTACATCACTGCAAGAGAGTGAGAATAATATAGAAGAGTCACAGGAATCTTGGAATTGGATCCAGGGTAGAACTCAAGCAGAGATAAGGGTTGCTTAGTTGAAATATGAGTCAATTGCTCAGATACTCAAAAGGAAGGAGGCTGGAAAAGCTCGTCCTTCGTGGGAGAAAATATCCCACTGTTGCAGTGAGCTAAAAGCTTACTGGGCTCAATGGGAGCGGTTAACCATAGAAAATGGTGTGCTCTATAGGGAGTGGCATGTTGAAAACATGGACAAGATAAAGCAATTAGTTCTACCAGGTTGTTGGAGAATGGAAGTAATATTGTTCTTGCATGGAGGGCCAGGAGGAGGGCACCTCAGGGTCACAAGGACCAGGGCAAGGATGCGACAAAGTTTTTATTGGTATCAGATGGGTGAAAAAGTTGCCATGTACATATCTAGCTGTCCAGAGTGTCAATCTAGGCAAAAACCTGTTCGAGGAAGCAGGGGAGAAATAAAACAATAACTTGTAGGTGCGCCATTAGAGCGCATTGCAATAGACATAACAGGGCCTTTACCAGAGACAGTAAGGGGAAATAAATATATATTAGTGATAAGTGACTATTTTACTAGGTGGGCGGAGGCCTACACTATACAAAATCAAGAAACCAAGACAATAGCTGACATATTAATACACGAGTTCATATGTAGGTATGGTGTTCCGAAACAAATACACACTGACCAGGGACAACAATTCCAATCCGAAATGTTCCACAGACTGTGTGACGTACTGAAAATTGACAAAATTCGGATGACTGCCTACCATCCCATGAGTGATGGACTTGTTGAGCGGCTCAACCGCACGATTGGTGATATGTTGAGCAAGGTAGTATCTAAAAGTCAGAGAGATTGGGATTTGTATCTGTCTATGAGTATGTTAGCCTACAGGTCAGCAGTGCATGAGAGTACAGGGTTCACACCTTCAATGATGATGATGGGGCCAGAATCAACCCTTCCTGTAGATCTTCTGTATGGTAAACCTCCCGAGGAGATGGCGAACAGGGTATCTGATAAATCCCACAGTGAATATGTACAAGAGCTTGAGGGAAGGATGGGGAAAGTACATAACTTGGCAAGGGATAAAATGGCTTCTGCTAGCATGGAACATAAATTTTACTATGATATCAAGGCAGATAAATTTAAATTCCAAGTGGGGCAAGCTGTATGGGTTCATTTTCCTACCATAAAAAAGGGGAGATGTAAAAAGCTCACAAGAAATTGGGAAGGACCATACATTGTTGTGGAGAAAATTTCAGATCTGTTATACAAGGTTAAAAGAGGACCTAACTCTATTCCAAATGTAATCCATCGTAACAGAATGAAGCTTTTCTGGGGGCATGTAAAAAGGTGGTTTAACCCAAACCCAGGACCACAAACTAGGGCCAAGTCACTAGCAGTTAAATAAAAGGGTGGAATATTTATTCATCTTTGGCAAGGTTTTAAGTAGTGGTCATCATTTACATTTTCAGATGCCAGCTATGAAGTCAGAAGTAGCAAAAATTGTTAAAGTTAATGGTGAAGTATGTTACCAGTGCGAGGAGTGTGATAGAGTTTTCTCCACAAGAGACAGAAAGACCCGTCACTATAGGGAACAACATGGGGCAAAGATATACTGTAAGTATCCTGACTGCGGTAAAGCACTTCCTGCCTCCAGGTCATATTTGATGGCACAGCATGAAGAGAAATATCACAGAGCAAAGACATCCTATAGTAGACACAGTGAGACAAGAAAATCTCCAACCAGAAGAAATCATGTCGAAAAGAGATCAAGGTCTAGAAGCCATGAAGACAAAGGGGTGAAGTCAACAAGAAAATCTCCAGAGCCCCACAGAACCAAGCATCACAACAGCAGCAATAATAAACCAGCTGAGGCTGAACCAAAATCAACAGCTACTGTCACCACACAGCCAAATCTTGCCCTAGATTTAAGCAAGCCAGCATCAGAATGGAAGAATTGGGAAGAGATGTTCCCCGATAGTTTTTTCCAGGCATGTGCCGAGCTGGATTTCTGCGAATTAACTTCGGGCAACAGTTCTGAGACTACGACAGTGAATCCTTCCATGAGCCAAGTCCAGCCTTCAAATTCTAGTGATAGTCGACTACCTTCAAGTCAAAGTGAGCCACAACCCATTATGCTCAAGATTGGTCAAGAAAAAGTAGCCGCCATACCACTTGAAGCTGCACCGATTCCATCTGATGCTATTAAACCATTTGAGGACATAATGACAAAATACAACACAAGAACAACAACCACTTTGAGTCTGCCGCAATCTGGCACAACTACCAAATGTGAGGCATCCAGGCCAACAGAAAAACACACAGCTTCCAGCCAGAGCGAGCCGTCAGCAGCTATCAAGCCAATCCATTCATCTGTAGCCAAATACACTCACCACAGTAACACACTCACAACAACTACCACAACATCCAACCAGTATCCAATTTCTACAGTAATCACTCCAATGAGAGAACCTTGTGAAGCAGATGAGCCGCAATCTGTTGAACCGTACGTTCCCATGGATATGAGCATGGAAATTGTAGACCCAAATGTCGATTTACCTCCACCATTCAAGTTTATCAAGCATTTAGCAGCTGATCCCAGATATTACTTCATAGGTGCACCTAGCCATTACATGGAAGGGCAGACTGCCCAAATATTACATGCTGCCAAACTCAGTGGAGAAAAACATCTGGCGAACTATAAAAGGAGATTTGTTCCACATGGCTATCTTGCTATCAAGACGGAAGAAACACTGACCCTACCCAGTGGCAAGAAGTACAGATTGGTAGATTTTTGGGTAAGAGACCCACAGACAGTAAACACCAGGGATATTGGCATACAAACAGATATGGACACCCCTCAAACCGTTGAATCCAGCAAGTACACCAGAGAAGCACCACAGTCTGAACCACTTGACTTGAGCCTAGGAGTATAAAACTGTACTGAACTGAAGTTGAACCCTCGTCTCTCCATAGTAGAACATCCACTGATATTGAAAATTCGTTTCAAAGCAAAAGCTGGTCATATTTATTTATGGATGTTTGGGTCATTTTGGGATGGCTGTAGCTGATTGTGACTACATATATATATATATATATATATATATATATATATATATATATATATATATATATATATATATATATATATATATATATATATAACTCTATTTTCAGTCTTAAGGCGACCGTGCTTAAAACCCAGTCTTAGGGAGACCAAACGTATATTTGTTGATTTTGTACGTAATCTGATTCTCTTTTCATATAAATCACTAAATTGGTTCTATTTAGCAGCTGCAGGGCTTGAAAATTGACTTTATCCAACAGAATAAAATATATACATTTACCGGTCTACTTAAAATCCATAACCCCAAAACCAGCTTTAGGGAGACCAGCTATATATTTAACTCTATTTCCAGTCTTAAGGAGACCGTGCTTAAAACCCAGTCTTAGGGAGACCAAATGTATATTCGTTGATTTTGTATGTAATCTGATTCTCTTTTCATATAAATCACAAATTTCATACTATTTAGCATCTACAGGACTTGAAAATTGACTTTATCCAACAGAATAAAATATATACATTTACCGGTCTACTTAAAATCCATAACCCCAAAACCATCTTTAAGGAGACCAGCTAAGTATATACTTCTCAAAGTTTGCTAAGCACCAAGTATATCCAACTACCTGTCTTACGTTTTAGTTGAAATATTGCAATGAAAAGTGTATATATTTTTTATTTAATTATATCTTCAAGGATCTAAGTATAGAAATTAAGATTTTATTTGTGTTTGAC
Organism: Pictodentalium vernedei; assembly: GCA_031216915.1. Taxonomy (NCBI): domain Eukaryota; kingdom Metazoa; phylum Mollusca; class Scaphopoda; order Dentaliida; family Dentaliidae; genus Pictodentalium; species Pictodentalium vernedei. The sequence goes on along the minus strand of CM062291.1, from coordinate 342,991,609 downwards.
ATTATATCTTAGCTTTTGAATACGATAACCATGGAAAATGGATATTATTGGTAAAAGAGGAATTTTTTTCAATTTCCCCAAAAGTTGACGGAGCGAACTGGTATGGGTTCAGTATCGAGTATGAGACCCATGTCTGTTAATTACAGCTTGACAACGCCTTCTCGTGCTCCCAAGCAGCTTCCTAGTCGTCCTTTGTGGGATGTTGTTCCATTCTTAGACAGCATGGTACCAAGCTCCTGGTCACTTCTTGGCTGGACTGGACGGGCTGAAGTTGCAAGCTGCAACTCATTCCGGACATGTTCGGTTGGATTGAGAGGTCAGGGGATCATGCTGGCCAGTCCATAGTACTCCATACGCTGAAACCCCTCCATATGTCGGTACTCCCCGGCAGCATGGGCAACATGAGGACTGGCATTATCGTCCATCAGAATGAATCTATCACCCACTGCACCTGCATACAATCTGACGTGGACATCCAGGATTTTTTCAATATACCGATGTGTAGTCAATATACCCCTTTCAAGGACACATAGCTCTGTACGTCCATCCGTGCTGATACCACCCTTGACCATGGTTGAACCTCCACAACAGCAGTCATGCTCAGCAATGTTGGCTGCATGGAATCGCTCTCATGGTCTTCTCCATACACCCATAACGCCTATCTGTGTGGTCTAGGCAGTACTTTGACTCATCTGTAAAAAGGACAGGTCGCCAATCTTCTCTCGCCCATCCAACGCGGTCCATGGCCCATTCATATCGTGCCTAGCGATGGTTCTGGGACAGCGGAATGCGAATACATGGTCTTCTCGATCAGAGACTACCTTCGTGCAACCTTGCCAGGACAGTCTGCGTCGAAACATTTACCCCGGATGCATTCTGAAGATCACTGCAAAGCTGGGTTGCTTTGGCAAAGCAGTTCCTACGGTCCTGAATGATCAAAAACCGGTCTTCAGCTGCAGATGTTACCCTGTCTCTGCCACCACCATGCCATCTTATTGGCGTGCGCCATACTGCTGAAATCAAATCTTGCCCAGGCTCTGGTGATCGCCGTATGGTGCATACCAAGGGCTTCGCCAACCTGACGATGGGTAGCCCCTTGCTCCACCATCCCTAATCCACCATCTGCTTCAGACAAATGTCTTCTTACATTTGAATTTGCCATATTTAATCATTACATCACAAGGATTTGTCTTGAAATGAAGATTGAATACCCCACAATGCCATGTACATGTAGACAGTACACGAAAACATGACAATCAAGGGGTACATGCTTCCCATGACTCTCACGAAAAGTCTGCCTGTCCAGAGACCTCATGCAAACACTGGGGACCATCTCAATATATTCCTTAATCATATCCACCAAATATATCGGAAATATTTCACAAGCAAATTTCACAATGATGTGTCAAATATTTGGTGCTTAGCAAACTTTGAGTAGTATATATCTCTATTTCCAGCTTCAAGGAGACCGTGCCTAGTCTTAGGGAGACAAAATGCATATTCGATGATTTTGTATGTAATCTGATCCTTTTTGCATATAAATAACTAAATTGTTACTACTTAGAATCTGCAAGACTTGAAAATTGACTTTAAGCGACAGAATAAAATGTACACATTTACTTAAAATCCAAAACCAGCTTTAGGAAAACCATATATATATATAAGTCTATTTCCAGTTTTAAGGCGACCGAACTTAAAAACAGACTTAGGGCGACCGGATGTATATTTGGTAATTTTATATAGTACCTAAGTACGGCAACGTAGAAGCGCCACGTGTTGTTGTGATAGTAATCTGTTTTAGCAGATTAATAATCAGTTTAAACATATTAGTAATCCGTTTAAATAGATTACTTAATCCGTTTAAACCGACTGCTAATCTGTTTAAACGGATCAGTCATATGTTTAAACTGATTAGCTGCACGGATTTGATTGGTTGATTATTACGTGGTCTGTTATGATGATATAGTATTTGACTTACTGAGGTCTCGCCGCACAGTTCGCATGTCGTTGAGGGCTATGGGCTATGAGATGAGGCCTCAGCACACAGCTATTATGTCGTCAGATAGGAAAATTGATCACTAATGATGCCACGATGATCGACTGAGGCGATCATTACTGATCAATTACCCCAGATGTGGACATTGAGGCTATGAGTTGAGCCTTCTTAGCCACGAGAGCCGTGAGTTGAGACCTAGCTGAGGCCTCTCCTAATGGGCCTCCTATACTCAGTCACACTTCCCTTTCTTCCTGAACCCCTCTCCGGCCCTAATCTTCGTCCACTCTACCAAGTGATCTGTGATAAGTGATCCGTAATTCCGGAACTCGCAGAGATCACTTAATGCATATTATAATTCAGATGAATCGGAGAGTCGTTTAGGGAGTCACTTCTCAGTAGTAGATGTAGAGAACAACCTACATTCGGAGATCTTATGGTGACGTGACTAAGTAACGTCATGTTTGGTTGTCATGGTAGCCCACGTGCGCGGCCATCTGTTGACGTAATCTCCATGGTGATACGTGGCTTTAGCGCATGTTGTTAGGGCGAAACGTGTTTCCGTCTGCCATTTTGTATACTGGAGGTCGTCGTCTTGGTTTATGTGGTAGCACGTGATTGCTATGTGACCCCAAACCTTCTTATAGGACAGAGGTATGTTCCTCCGTACAAGATTAAATCTAATCACCCAAATAAACCCCTCAATGTCCCCGAATCACACAAAACTACCGAAATGGACTTGGCGAAGCCCCAGAATGGGTTTTTCGCCCAATAACAGGACCATTCCTCTACATAGGAGTACTATACTGGTTCAGATTCCTTCAGAATCCCCGTTTACACCGTAGAATTACCACAAATAGCCCGACAATTGTTTTATTAGGCACAGATTTTCTACTAAATCATCGGTTTCTACCTACCTATCTTCAAGCTATGTTATAACTTCCCCCATCTCTTTATAAAGTATTCCGACCACCCTAGTCGTGTTTATATTCTAGTGGACACATTACATGTAGCACATAGGCACATGCTGGATGTGCCATTATGTGCTCGCATACTTATGCACAATGTGAGTATATAACATATGGACATACGGGCATTGGAAGGTACCTATGATATGGTGATGTACTATTGGAGGATAGTTTTTGGAGGATACTGTTTAGAGGATTCACGTCAAACGGGTTTTTACACCAGAGTAATTTACTCTACATCCGGATACTTTTGTTGGGATAGTTGATAAAAACAACAACAACAATATGTGACATTTCATTCATTTTGATTCAAGTATGCAGTTTATTAAGTTAAATGGTCCAGACATCTTTTTCAATATCTTTTTCTTCTGACTTCTCTCAGAGGATGACCATCTCATCTTCGTGTTGGTTGGAGCTTTTCCCATCGTTTGACTTTGTCTATATTCTTGTGTGCTAGCTGACAGAACACTGGTAGCTTGACCTTGTTGGTTGTTTTGATTTCTTGTCTGGCATCTTTCTCGTCTTCAGGCTTCTTCGTAGTGGTAACTTTGTTCTCAATGGGATCTGACATCATGGTCTTCCCTTCAAACTGATTCGTAACTTCATTCTTGTATTGACCTTTCGTCTCTTTTGGTTTGATCTTGTTTTGATCCATCCTTGAATCGTTAGACTGATTCGTAGTTGAAACTTCGTTCTTGGCGAGAGCTGGCATCGTTCTCTTGTATGAGGACTGCTTCATAACGTCATTCATATTTTTGGCTGAAAGTTGGCCCATCCTTGAATCTTCAATCTTCGTCGTAGTTTGACTGAGAAGAGTTTCGTTCGGAGTTGCCTTCGTTCTTTTCTTTGTAGTTAATAATCAGACAGTATCCACACATCTCTGTTTCTTTCTAACAGCACCTATTTGCTGGTCTAGATTTCTTCTCTTGGATCCATCTACCACACGATTCAATCGGGTCAGTTCTTGGGAAGTCAGCTTTAATCCAGCTCATTCTTGAAGATCTGTAGTAAGTCATCTTTGAATCTGAGCACCGTTGTTGACACAGACAGCTTTACTATTCGTCGCACATCGCCCTAGTCCTAGAGCTGAAAAAGGTGTAAAGGGATGTTTGAAAACAAACAAAAAAATAATTGATCTACGACCAGGTCTAGGGTCGTCGGAATACTTTATAAAGAGAGGGAGAGGTTATAACATAGCTTGCAGACACAAAGGTAGAAGCCGGTGATTTAGTTTGAAATCTGCGCCAAATAAAACAACTGTTGGGGTCTATTTGGGTAATTCTACAATGTAAAATTATTGTTATACAAAGGAATGGTCGTGTAGCACTACGTGGTACTATTATAAGCCCAAAATGGGGGACTTCATATCAAATAAAGTCCGTTTCGGTAGTTTAGGGAGCATTTTTAGTAATTTGGAGGAATTGTCGGGTTTATTTAGGTGATTCTGTTTGAGGATTTGTGGAAAATCCGAACTAAAAAACTACTCTGGTACATAGGATCACACCACTTATTGGTAAACAAGTCCATTCTTGGGCTTTGCCAAGTTCAGGAAATTACTCTTATTCTATCGAACACATCCTCCGAACACAATCCTGTCCTGTAAGAAGATGTCGGGCAACATAGCGACCACGTGCTACCAAACAATCCAAGATAGCGACCTCCGATATACAAAATGGATGACGGAAACATGTATCACTCTAACAACACCACGCGCTGCACACTAGGACCATGCATCTCTATGGGGATGACGTCACAAGATGGACGCTTACTCAGGCTGCCATAACAACCAAACATGACGTCTCTATATCACGTGACTATGATGTCACATATGAGATCCCCCATGGGATCCCCCAATCCCATCTACTGGTCTACTCAATTACTCATTGGCTCGATTGCATCGAGTCGTTCAAAGAGTACCTTCTCGAGCAGCTCCCGCTGCTCATCTGTAGGAGTTGTTCAAGGAGTCTCCCCCCCCCCCCCGAGGGATTGCTCTCCAACTCGTAATGATTACTAAGTGATCACAAGGTGTCCCACAATCATGTGATGGCCAATGACTGTGGGTGGAGACCTCACTGAGGCCTTTTTGATCGGTCTTTATACTCATATGAGGTTCTGCGAGGCCTGTAACCCCATATGTGACCCACGGACTCTTACCAAACGGCCTGATCAAGGAGAGTGACTCTTCGAACGACTATTTGACTCGTCTGGATTATACTATCACTAAAAGATCACCGGGTGCCCTGCGATCACGGATCACTGAACACAAAGAGCCTAGCGATCAGTGATTCTCAATAACCCCATTGATCATCAGTGGCTGACCTATAGAGCCTCTCTTTGAGATTGGGGAGGCAAGAGAGCTTCTAGAAGAAGATTGACTCAGTCGCTCTTGATCAGGACGCTGGGGCATGCTTGGTGGGTCACTAGCGCCAGTAGGGTATACTAAGGCTCATGCACAATGGTTAACCACGATCACAACATGAGTATCAACGCAAGACCAGGGGTGAGCGTTAAAAAGCCATGCTGCCTATTTTAGAGAGACTTTGCACCTCCCAAGCATTGGTGACTGGGTCCTATTTTACCAGTAAAACGGGGTTTCCCGCAGGGATCAAGTAGCGTTAGCAGTGGCTGAATACAGGTGATCAACAACATGTATTACAGCTTAGTTCACAGCGCAGCCGTCTCCCCACGTCGGCAGTTGATGTGAAGTAGCTTGCCCGAGGACACGACGCACCTACCACAGACGGAGATCGGACCGTGGACCTGTCGGTTTGAAGTGAAATGTTGTAAGCACTGAACCACCGGAATTTGTAGCGGTATTGTATATTTGCCAAGGTTACCCCATACTGGTCTTATTTTAAAGACACTATTTACCATGTGTGGTTCTAAAAGAGATAAGCAATACTTCCAGCATTGAATAGATGGTTGGATGGTGTTGGATCAAGAAGAGGTCGACTTTGGCAAACTTGATTGGGCCACTGTGTTAGGATCGCCAAGTACTAATGTAAGTAAGAGAAGCTAGTCCACTTGGTCACCCTTGGAATAGGAAGAAGATGTTAGGTCAAATTGGGGAGGATAGGGCTTCTGGAAGAAGAGGAGGAGGGACTGTTTCACTCTTAGTCTGGCTGTTGATGTAGGGTCACCCGATCTGTGCTAGGCTACCGAGTCACTCACTTGGAATGGACGGTGATATGAAGGTATTGGGTCACGTGAGGGATGCTAGGGCTGAAAAAATGGGTGTGGGGCAAAACTCACAGTTGGGCTGCTTGGGTAAGGTGGCCGCGCCACAGCAGCATATAGGGGAGGCGTAGTCACTAAGGTCTCTCTAACAATGGGTGGGACGATGGACACTCTGGGTCGAGTAGGGTAGGCTGACTTCTGGAAATGCAACTGTGTCATTCTTGTTGAGCAACTAGTGTAGGGTCAACATGTCACTTTTGGAGGGCGTGGGGTTTAAGCCTGCTGGATCACTGGGTTGCCCTTTGAGGTGTATGGTCACCAGAGCACGTAGGGGAAGCTAAGTCCTCATGGCATTGGTCATACATGAACTAGATGGTGAGGTGAGCATGTTGGGTCAGATGAGGCAAGCTAAGATTTTCTAGTGTTGGGACGAAGGTCACTTAAATGGTGCCTGTTTCACACTTTGAAAGTTTCTGGGATAGGGTAAGTGGGACAAATGGGGAAACCGATGCTCGGTCACCGATCAGGTTTTCAGGGTAGGAAGGGATGGTGTGGTGATGTACTGTGTGAAGAGGTTTACTAGTTTTGAGTGAAAAGAGGCGTAGTTGCTAGCTATCAATGCACCAACTTGAACCAAGATAAATTAATCTAGGAGAGTAAGGTGATGCTCATGATTAACGTTGATGTTGGGGTCGGTGTTAGGCCAGGGTTAGATTAGGTTCAGGTTTAAGTTAAGGCTAGGCTAGGGTTACATTCTAATAATAAGGTTAAGATTAAGTTATGGTCTTAGTTAGGTTAGGGTTATGAGTAAAGGTGCAGTTAGGGTTAGCATCAGGGTCAGGTTAGGAACACACGACTGGGAACACGTTTGTTGATCTGTTCTTTCTGTTGGCTGTTCCTTTGTTTTCCAAATCTCACTTGGGCTGCTATGACAGCAAAACTTCCTTGCAAGTCACGTGAATGGTGACATCAAATGAGATCCAACCGATGTTGTACAAAATCAACACCATATACTACTTTCCTGTTTGTTAACTGTGAATTTTGCTCATTTGCTTGATAGCTTGCTTGCTGGGGATCTCAGTGTGTCAGCCTGTATGGTTTTCTATTCGTTGGTGGCAATTTTGGACTAATGTTTGAGTTTTCTGCCTATACACCCGCTGTTTGTAATTGTCATGCTTTGATAATTGACCTATGATTGTTTTCTACCCTTTAGCCCGAGACGTATGGTTCTTAGTCAGGGTTTGTATTAGATTTGAGGTCAGGTTTCCACTTCTTTGTCACTTTCACTGTTGGTTCATCGAATGTTCTGCGTGTTTGTCGATAAATCTATCTGTTGGCCGGGGTCTTATGCATGTCAAGCAATGTTTCACATGTTAGTCTGATTAGATTCCAACTCGCTGGTCAGGTTACCAGAGTATCTGCCAGATGCCATGTTTTCCTTTCGTTCCACGAAATTGTGTCTGGTTGGTTGGTCGATCTGTTGAGCCAGATAGCACGAATGTTGAGTGGGGTTTATATAATTATGTTAATTGGACTTCTTATCTAGAGATTTGATTGGATAATAACACATTATTTCTTTGGGTCTCTGTTGTTGGGTATACCTCTACTTGTTAATTAATTCAGATTTCTACATGGTCAGACCTTCGCATTATTTCTCGAAGTTTCGATTGAACCAGCTATGCATCTTCTCATTCAGGTGGATTTATACTTGCTGATCGAGGTTTCTACTTTTTTTGTTTGATGTCTGCCCGTTAGTGAAGTACATGTCTGTTGCCACATGCCAGTTAATCGAGTTTTCTACTTGTCAGTCGGGATCACCTAATTTCAATCAGATGATTGTCCAATACCAATCCTGCCCCCCCCCCCCCTCCAGCGCCACCACCAAGATCCACACTCACGAGACCAACAAACCTTCAGCATCAGTGACATAATCGCCTCGTTTGCCATTCCAGCAGGTGCGAACTTCAAGCTTACCATTACCAAGTCCAGCGTTATAACTGTACCCAGCCACAAGTCTACCACCTCAACTAGTAATGGTTTTTCACTGCCGTTGTTATAGTGGGCTTTCAGTGTAAACACTGTCTGATCGCAGATGGGGGGGGGGGGGGGGGGGGGGGGGGGGGGGGTAAATGTCAACATGTCAACTACGACTACTACTGATATTACAACTTAAATAGCAATAACTTGGGGGACCCGGGGGGAGGCCCATCATCCCCATTTCTTAACAATATACAGTGCGACTGATAAGAATTCACATACTCCGACTTAGTTATATGTATTAGACACACTCACTCAGTAAAGTATAATACTCTATTTAGAGCAAATACAGGCGGATTCTACAAACACAAAAAACTAAGTGATATCAACGAAACTCATGTGACTTTAATGCCCTCCAAATAGCTTAGAGACGACGAGGTTTGAAACCAATCACTTGGACATCTTCTCAAAGTATAAACACTCAGATATCAATTCTGGAACAGTCATCAAGCAGTGGCGGAGTTGGCCCGTGGTCTTCTGGCAAAACCAGGTGCACGTCGCTGTATGGTGTGCAACGACAGGGTGCTGGGTCTCGACTACTGACCACCTGAACCAAACCATAGACTTGTTCACTAGAGGTTTCCGGCTATTCCATTCCTACTACCAGTCACGGCGGATCCCATCGAGCAATATATGCGAGTCACTCGAGGTAAGACGGAATCCCACTTAAGGAATCCCTTTTGAGGAATCCCAATTGTGGAATCCCTTTTTCGAAAACGCCTGTGGCTATGGAATCCCTTTTTTCTGAAATGAGTCTAAGAGTCGTTCGAGGAGTCACTCGTATGAGGAATTGCTCATTGGCTCATTTGCTCGATGGGATTCGAGTCGTTCGAGCAATATATGCGAGTCACTCGAGGTAAGACGGAATCCCACTTATGGAATCCCTTTTGTGGAATCCCATTTGTGGAATCCCTTTTACGAAATCGGCTGTGGCTATGGAATCCCTTTTTTCTGAAATGAGTCTAAGAGTCGTTCGAGGAGTCACTTGTATGAGGAATTGCTCATTGGCTCATTTGCTCGATGGGATTCGAGTCGTTCGAGCAATATATTCGAGTCACTCGAGGTAAGACGGAATCCCACTTATGGAATCCCTTTTGTGGAATCCCATTTGTGGAATCCCTTTTTCGAAACCGGCTGTGGCTATGGAATCCTTTTTTTCTGAATTGAGTCTAAGAGTCGTTCGAGGAGTCACTCGTACGAGCAATTGCTCGTTGGCTCATTTGCTCAATTGAATTTGAGTCGTTCGAGCAATATATGTGAGTCACTCGAGGTAAGACGGAATCCCATTTGTGGAATCCCTTTCTCGAAAACGCCTGTGGCTATGGAATCCCTTTTTTCTGAAATGAGTCTAAGAGTCGTTCGAGGAGTCACTCATACGAGCAATTGCTCGTTGGCTCATTTGCTCGATGGAATTCGAGTCGTTCGAGCAATATATGTGAGTCACTCGAGGTAAGACGGAATCCCACTTATGGAATCCCTTTTGTGGAATCCCATTTGTGGAATCCCTTTCTCAAAAACGCCTGTGGCTACGGAATCCCTTTTTTCTGAAATGAGTCGTTCGAGGAATCACTCAAACGAGCAATTGCTCGTTGGCTCATTTGCTCGATGGGATTCGAGTCGTTCGAGCAATATATGCGAGTCACTCGAGGTAAGACGGAATCCCACTTATGGAATCCTTTTTGTGGATTCCCATTTGTGGAATCCATTTTTCGAAAACGGCTTGGCTATGGAATCCCCTTTTTCTGAAATGAGTCTAAGAGTCGTTTGAGGAGGCACTCGAACGAGCAATTACTCGTTGGCTCATTTGCTCGATGGGATTCGAGTCGTTCAAACAATATATGCGAGTCACTCGAGGTAAGATGGAATCCCACTTATGGAATCCCTTTTGTGGAATCCCATTTGTGGAATCCCTTTTTCGAAAACGCCTGTGGCTATGGAATCCTTTTTTCTGAAATGAGTCTAAGAGTCGTTCAAGGAGTCACTCGAAGGACCAATTACTCGATAGCTCATTTGCTCGATGGGATTCGAGTCGTTCGAGCAATATGCCGAGTCACTTGATCGAGCAATTACTCTAGAGCTCATTTGCTTGATGGGATTCGAGTCATTCGACCAATGACTTATCAGTAACTGCTCGATAGCTTATTGACTGCCTTCAACGGTCACCTGCACCGGGGTCCCCAAAATATTCCCTCAAAAGCCCCTGACCTTCTACTCAAGATAATCTAGTTCACCACGATCCTTGACCAAGCGGCGAGTCAGTCGTTTACCATCAGTTTTTGCTCCCTGAGTGAACTTCCTGATGATGATGCATCCCTGATTTCTATCTTCGAGGGGTGATACTACCTTCTTCTTTCCGAAAGCGATTATGGCTTCTCCTACCTCTAATCCGGTTAGGATGCCGGAATCCATGAGATATGAGAGATAGCCCGTAGGAGCCCAGCCCTACTCCTCGAAATGCCTTCCGAACCATGCAGGGATGACAGGGTGGACACTTGGGTCGAAAGTCCACTTATGTATTTGAGCGAAACCGGTACGTATGTCTTTGGGTAAAGCGTCATTGGTTGCTACACAGGTCATGTTGACTTTTGAATGACCGAAACGTTCGAAGTTGTGCTGCGCCTCACCCAGACCTTGGAAGCTTAAGGGATAGCATGCCTTCATGTCAATGCTTATGATGTCTGTGACGTGATACCGTTCTGCATTCCAGAGGCCATGTTCGACACAAACCTTTTGAATGTCATCCAGGAAAGATGCTTGGGTCGGTTTCCAGTCATTCCTTTCCTTTGCGACGATGCTGTCTGTGTGGTTCACCCCGAATGCCCTGTCGGCAATAGATTCATGTCCTAGATTGGCGCAGGTCTTCTGGAGGGTTTGGTGGGCCTCTTTAGTCCTAAAAGCACATTCGTCTTGTAGGACGAACTGGTCGACGCTGAACTGTCTATCATGGCCACTTCCGAGCAGCCAGACAGTGATTGGATCATTTTGGGCGGCCTGTCTGGTGGCTTTCCAGACGTCGCCCTCTTATATGTGGACCAGTCTGGACTGGGGGAAGTGCAGGTCTTTGGACCAGGCATAGCCATTATGGTGAGCTCTACTTTCCCTCTCACACCATTTCCCCAAACTGATATCTGCCGCTGTTGCAGATATCCTCACCAGCTATATCCTTCACGATGATGGCCCGCTTGAGGATCTTCTCGAGCTCGCCTACATCGTCGACTGTTGCACCCGCGCCATGGACTCTCTTATCAAACTCCGCGATTTTCTGTCGATGGGGGGTTAGGCCTAGTCCTCTGAGAGCGTCCTCAAAGTGCTCCACCAGTCTCTGCGCGATACGGTTGAGCCCACCATCTTTCATTGGTGCTAGGTTTGCTGGGTCCTGTCTCTGAGAAGGTAGAGTCCGTAAAGGAACGCAATGACAGGGTAAGCATTCTGGTAGAACACCTGGTCGATCCCGGTCAGCGCGCCCGGCTTACTTTCTTGAGAGATCTCAACGATGCCCCGTCCCTTCTTCCTCTCTGCACGGACAAGGTCGAACTTATCTTCGGCGACCCCTTCGTGATGCTCGTGCAGCAAGTTGATTTTCAGGGTGAACGCGTCCCCTGGAAGGGCTGCTCGCAGTCATGCTGCCCTCTCGTCTGTCATGATGTGGGCTTCTAGGCCCAGTCGGCCGACCCTTGCATGCACACCATCAGCGAACTCAACGTAGCCGATGGCAAGAGAGCCTCTACCCTCCACGTAGAGAAGACTGCGGCGACGCCATCAACTTCAAACTCGTCTTTGGCGTCGTTCACAAGATCGACCCATGGTTCGTCATCTGGCATCCTCACCGGGTGAGGAACTTCGATATCCAAGTCGAATTGCCGCCGTTGTTTGGCTGGGTCAAACTCAACAATTGCCTTCCTTTTTCTCTCACGCGCCTTTCGGGGTGTGGGGGGGGGGGGGGGGGTCGTGCAGAATCTGGAAGTAGAAGCCTCAGCAATCGCTTCTTTATTGCTTCTGGAATGGGTTCATTCAGGATGTTCTGGACAACATCTTGGAGAAGCTCCGGTGTTTGCATTTCAGCCAACAGTTGATTGATTTATTCGTCCTCACTTGCCATGCTGAATCACTATTCCTGTTGCCAACATATCTATAAAAAGGAAATTTTGATGGCCGCCAGCCAGGCCACGACCCTCTGCTCTCGGCGCAGTAATTTCATAAGTTTGTTCTTATGACCACACCTCAGGCAGAGCGATAATTGGTTCGTTACAACCTTGCCACAAACACGGCAAGGTTTTGCACACGATACATTTCGGAGTTTGACCAGATGTACCCCACACTACTCCTCCATACAGTGCCGGCCACAGAGCTCCGTAGAGCTTAAACTGACATGTGTTTTCCTCTCCGCATTGTACACCTGATTGGGTATATCCATTATCACAGATATGTCTAATAGGCTTCACCTCCGGAAGGAGGTTTATGTCTATGAGAGGCCTGGGTCGGCGAGGGTGTGGGCCCGTCCCTCTATGCGACCGCCTGTTTCGTATCGGCATATTTTTGTGTCTACGATAGCAAAATGTGTCCGATCCAATGAGAAAAAAAGTTAGCACCCAACACCAGTGTCTCTAGGTCGTAACTGTATTCCAGTCTGCGGAGGCAGGGCGAAACCGCTTTTTATAAATAATGCGATCCCTTACAGTAAGTTGAAGGTGTGGTACTCATGTGCCTTGTTTTTCTGGCTGACCTTGAGCTCATTATAGCGCAAATACCTAGCGTTGGATTGGTTGGCTAATTGCTTTATCACCCTGCCAATAGCCTACACGTCAATTTCTCCATCAGTGGTTGTGTTTAGTGTTAAAATCAGTGCATAGGCATACTGGGTTTTTTAGCTCTTTTTCTCCTTCGATGCTATAGATACCCTGTAGTAACTCAGCCCATTTGATAGCAGGCTTATTCTCCACTTTGTCGGAGTCGGCATCAGTTGGAAACATTGTGTAGTTACCCTCTTACTATACCAAAGGGATTAATTTCTCCAATGGGCCGTAACCCTCTCCCTTCCCAACCGCGGGCTGTTTCTACGCGACCACCTGTTTGGTATCGGTATATTCGGTATATTGTTGTGTCAACGTTAAGTCTCGTTTGGTGTTGGGGTAGAAACTGAAACTACGCCGATGCCTGAAATGGGACGGCCACTGGGCCGGCGATGGAGGTGGGCCGTCCCCGCTGGCCCCAATTGGTGCATTCGCTCCCCCTCCATGTGGTGGACTGCACCCCTGATCCCCCAAGTTTGTGCATCCCCCCCCCCCCCCCCCCCCCCGCGCGCTGCTTAAATCATCAAACCCACTACCGACTCACATCCAACACATCAACAAGTATGTCCAAGACCACTTGCACCACCATCTAAAAATGTTACAACACCACTAAGGTTGCTTCAGCTGCTTCAAACTCTCAGATGGTCACTACTTTTTACTTTGACTGCCAATACTATGGGTATTCATGACTATCATTACCACCAGAACCGCCACAGTGGCCAGTTCCACGGGATTTCGAAGCTATTCTATCAGCTTTTGCCATTCCTTCCATTCTATTGCGCTCACTATCACCACCACAACTATAACAGAAACTACAACAACAACTACTACTACTATTACTACCACTACTACTGTAGACTAACAGGCGCTACCACTATGAAGATGTTTGTAACTAGGAGAAATTTTGCACGTCTAAAGCATCAGTGCGTCTAGTTTCGGATGGTTGTGTCATAAACCCACTATATGAGAGACTCAGAAATGATCACTTTTCTAAAAGTGATCACTGTTAGCGACTATCACTTTTAAGGTGCCAAGGCTCTCAGTGATTTGTGATAACTGATCACTAGGCTATTGTAGTCTTAAAGTGATCAGTGAACTTTTGGAAAAGTGATCACCTTTAACTGGTTGAGTGCTAGATTATTTTTGGTCATCCACATTTGTCCATGTCTCTTTACCTTGTTACAACTAGGCACTCTCCCATAAATTGTAACAGGTCAAATACTCACAGACTAAATAATTTTAATTCCAAAATAATATGAAGCACATACACAGAATACGGGGCCTTTGAGTTGCGGCACCTGCACTTCAGAATAAAGCCCAAATATGGGCTTCCAGCACTCTACCAGTTAAGGTGACTAGACTCTAATCATTCAGTTATCACTGAAAACTTGGAGCCTAGGTGGCTTAAAATGTATCACTAACGTGGTCACTTTTGAATCGCCTGTTTAATGTGTTTGTCGTATGACTGGGGAACATCATTTGAAATGTATCATTTTGGAATATTTACACAACACTACTTGAACATTACTAAATACTGGGTCTGTAGTATGACTGAGGATTATCATCATTTCATTTGTCGTGTAACATGCACGGCATATTTCCACAAACCTAACTATAACTAAACTGTCGGTCTCCTTAACGTTGGAACTGTAGTATGGCTGTGTTGTATCTTTTGTTTGTAACATACCTGGTATATTTTTACAAACAATTTAATCATAACCAAATTGTGTGGCTGGAAAGTATCAATCGCGATATAACATACTTGGTGTATTTGCATAAAAAAAACTTTCACCAAATTGTCAGCCACCTTAATATTGGGCTCTGTTGTATGACTGGGAAAAATTATTAATGACTTTGGATGGTGGGCGGCGGTTGTGCGAACTGTCTAAGATGTATACAAACTCATTGGAGTAGATGTGAAGCACTTTTTATCATATTTATTATTTTTGTTCACTGAATCCTTTCTCATCGTTCATCTCATGCTATTAGCTCCTTGTGGTATTGAACTTCTCGGAGTCTAATCCATACTAAAAGCATGTTCACCCCCCCCCCCCCCCCCCCCCCCCCAACTGGTACTTTATTAGCCCAGAGAGAAGGCTCGTGGAGAATTGAGCTCTTGCATACAACAGAATTCACCTTTAGTTGCATTCTGTTTTACAATTCCTATGCCTTCGGCTCCTCAACATTCTAACTCTGATCAAGCTCCGCTCAAGCAGAGTTACAGCGGTTGAAGACATGTGCGCCATCGACGTGCAGTACGCCTTAGTACAAGGCCTCATCGTGCCCCCATGTAGGCAACGGGGATCAAATTCGGGACCTTTAACATAGAAGTCCAACAGTCTACCGCTGAACCACCACACGCCCTGATTGGGTTGTTTACTCAGTTGACAATATTACAAATTTTTCTTCAATGCTTTGATTAAAAGAAAACATGAAATGCCTCTTCCAGCTTCGTACTGGTGGTCTGCACTTTAAAAATTTGTTATTATTATGAAATGCAGTTGGTGGGAGGTAACAAAACAGCTGGTGACAGTAAATGCCGTGAGTGCAGAATAAAGAATGACTGCAACAACAAGGTACAAGAACAGTCGTGAAAAGGCATGTACTTGTCAACCGGGTTTATGGGTGTGACAGCTATGTCGTCATTTTCGGGTAGTAAAGTGAGGGTAAAATAAGAGTCAAAATCATTCAACTAGAAAAAATAACACCACATCATGTTTATTGTTATTTTTCGGTTCTAAAATCCAAATCAACTTTTTTTCATACAAAACATTCCATGTTCTCTGAGTAAGCATATACAAATAATGTTTCACGTATTTTTCAGAACCCCTGCTCTTCAGATCCTCAGGGTATTTAATCTTGAAGAAAATCAACAGATCCCATCTAGAGATCCACCCAAAGAAGCAAACTAGGTTTCAAAGTGATCTGATCTTAAATATGTCTTGATGGGTGTGCCTAAAGGAAATATTGATGCGTAACTAAACTAAGTTCAAAGGTCATCATTGACAACGGCAACATTTTTTGATGGGAGAAAATCATTAGCTCATATCTAGAGTTCATCCCTAACAAGCACCCCAAGTTTCAAGGCAATCCATCATAAATGTGCTGTGAAGGATGTGCCAAAAGGAAATATAAGCACTAAGTTCATCAAAGGTAATTGCCAATGCCAATGCTTCTGGCAGAAATGGAATAAAATAAATCGATAGCTCCCATCTCGTGGTCTCCCCAAACAAGTGTACAAAATTCCAAAGCAATCTTATCAATGTACCCTATTGGGTGTGCCGAAGGTAAATTTTTGATGCCTGATTGAACTAAGTTCAAAGGTCATTACCAATGGGAACTTTTTTATAGAAATGGAAGAAAATCGTTGATTACGATCTAGATGTCGCACATTTAATATTAGATATTAATGCGATCTGATCAAAAATGTGTCCTGTGTGGTGTGCCAGAGAAAACTTTTGATGCCCAACTAAACTAAGTTCAAATCTCATTGCCAATGGCAATGTTTTTGATGGAAATGGCAGAAAATCGCTAGTTCCATATGTCACACCAAGCAAACATACCAAGTTTGAAGGTGATCCAATCATAAATGTGTCCAGCAGGGTGTGCCAGAGGGAAATATTGATGCTTAACTGCAATAAGTTTACCAATGGTTATTGCCAACAGCGGCTGTTTTTGATGGAAATGGTAGAAAATCGATCATAAATATGCCCTGTAGGGCATGACAAAAGATTATATTGATGCCTGACTAAATTAAATTCAAAGGTTGTTGCCAAAAGCAACATTTTATAATGGAAATGGAAGGATATTGATAGCCCCCATCTAGAGGGAACCAGAAATATGCAAAATATGTTTCAAAGCGCTCTGATCATACATGTGCCCTGTAGGGTGTTCCAAACTGAAAATATAGATGCCTAACTAAACTTAGTTCTGTGATAGTTGCCAACAGCAACATTTTTTGATGAAAATGACAAAGTCGATAGCTCCATCTAGATATCACCCCAAACAACCATACCAAGTTTCAAAGCAATCAGATCAAAAATGCACCATGTGTAGTGTGCCAAAGGAAATTGTGAATGTACACCTTACATGAAATGAATGTAGTTCATTTTTACTTCAACTTGATGAAGTCAAGCTGAGCTATTGCCGTGAGTTCTTGTTCATTGGTATACATACATATACATACATGTGTACATATGGACGAATGTACATATGTTTGCCGATGTGCCAAAGAGAAATATTGATACTAAACTAAGTTCAAAGGTCATTGCCAATGACAATGTTTTTTTGACTGAAATGGAAGAAAATTGATAGCACCCATCTAAAAGTCACCCCCAAACAAGCATACCCAGTTTTGGAGTGATCTGATCACAAATGTGCCAAGTAGGATCTGCCAAATGTATGTACTGATGTCAAGCTTAACTGAGTTCAAATGTTGTTGCCAACGGCGACATTTTTCTATGGAAATAGAAATTGATACCTCCCATCTTGAGGTCACCCAAAGTAAGCATGCCAGGTATGAATTTGAAAACGATCTGATCATAAATGTTCCCTGTAGGGTGTATCAAATTGAAATACTGGTTCCTAACTAAACAAAGTTCAAAGGTCGTTGCCAATGTCAATTTTGTTAAGGAAATAGAAGAAAATCGATAGCTCCCATGTAGATGCCACGCCAAACTAGCATGTCCAGTTACAAAGTGATCCAATCATAAATGTGCCCAGCAGCATGTGCCAAAAGTTAATACTGATGCATAACTGCACTAAGTTCAATAAAGTCATAGCCAATGTTAACATTTTTGGTGGACATGGAACAAAATGGAAAACAAGCACACCAAGTTTAGAAGTGATCTGATCACAAATGTTGCCTATAGGGTGGATAAAAGGAATATACTGATGCCAGACTAAACTAAGTTCAAAAGGCATTGCCAATGGCAACATTTTTTCCGGAAAGTTAAACAGAATAGCGGTCCCCCCCACAAGCATACCAAGTTTCAAAGCGATCTGTTCATAAATGTACCATATAGTGTGAGCCAAAAGAATATATTTATGCCTAACTAAACTAAGTTCTAAAGTTCGACGGAAATAGAAGAAAATCGATAGCTCCCATGTAGAGGTCACCCCAAACAAGAATATGTCAGATTTGAAAGAGATCTGATCACAAATATACGCTGCAGGGTGTTCCAAATAGAAATACAGTTGCCTAACTAAACTATGTTCAAAGGTAGTTACCAACAGTATGGTTTTGGGTGGAAATAGAAGAAAGTTGATAGCTACCATCTAGATGTAACCCCAAACAAGCATACCATGTTTCAAAGCGATCTGATCATAAATGCACCATTTGTGGTGTTCCAAAGTAAAAATGTGGATGTACATCCTCCAACCTGATGAAGTCAAGCTGAGCTATTGCCGTCATTTCTTGTCCATTGGCATACATATGTGTGTACATACATACATCTCTCTCTGTGTGTGTGTGTGTGTGTGTGTGTGTGTGTGTGTGCGTTTGTCTTACCAACTTGACGAGGTAACTAGACAAAAGAGTTTGCGTGTTTCGCCTTACCGAGGTATAAAAGACAAAAGAAACCCTTTACCTCGGTTGTTTTCCCAGAACTGTACCGGCAAAACGAGGTTGAAACCGTTAGTCCACACAAAGGACAGACAATGGGGTACCTCGGTATGTAGGGAAAACAAGACTCTGTGTGTGTGTGTGTGTGTGTGTGTGTGTTGTGTGTGTGTGTGTGTGTGTGTGTGTGTGTGTGTGTATGTACGCACATTTGACGATGGACAAGAAGTGACGCCAATAGCTCAGCTTGACTTCGTCAAGTTGAGATAAAAATGAAGCATATTTAATGAAATGGCTATATTGTGGATGCTATCTTCGACAACCATCTTGAATCCACAAGTTAAATTTTACTTGCACAAAACAAGACCTAAATCATCTTTTGACACATTTTGGAAAACAACTGCATTATTTGGCATATGCTTCACTGCATGGAATCAAATTTTCTTGAAATCTTCTGTCTAATGCTTTTTCTTTCGTTGAATAACTTGATTCTTGTTTTTCTGTATGCAGTTTGCTTGCTGCACTGTTTTAGGCAATCTGGACAGGCGGTTTCAATAAATCTTATTATTTCATTTTTACCTGAATAATTTGAAAAGATAAAAAAAAAGATACATATATTAGAATATGTTTTCATATCTGAACGAATTCGAACATATTATGTTAAGAGGATGCAGGACTTTAGATTACCCCAATTTCACACTATTTACAAATTAGAGAAGGGGGTAAAGACATCGTAAGAAATATATAAGTTCTCTTTGCCTATTGTACATTTGACAATAACTTCCATCATAATATGGCCATAGAAACACAAAGAAAGGCAGGTAATATATAACACGATAACGATGGTATTTCTAGTTTTAATGCGCCATAATTAGAGCAAAAGAGAGTGCCCAAAATAAATGAATTTAGAGTTCTGTGTAAATCCAGCCTAACTTTGTTCAAAATTCAGGAAATGTTCCTCAAAGTAAAAAAAATGGCTAGAAAGAAATAACCCCGAGAAGTTTTTACCAAAATGTTTGGAAAAAAACATAGAACATGTGGAAACTGAAATTTTCCACTGAACCTCTGCCATGTGGTAGACACCACTGCCTAAAAATCTGTTATGGCAAAAGTAGGAGAACAAAATTTTGACAATAAACTGCCATATCGTTTTGCTTTTTGTTTGGTTAAGAAAGTTTAGCAGAGCTCAACCCCATACAGTTCAGAGCAACAGGTATGGAGGCACAAGTGACTCCACGAATCAAAAATGAAAACTACATAATGTGAATGAACACTTCGCAGACAAATTGACGAAAATGATTTGACTGATTTATATATTAGTGTTTAAGGTCACATACTTATGCACAATGGCTAATCATGACCGTGGCAGTTTTACAGGCGAAGGAGGCCTGAGTACCCAGAGCATCAACCGGAGCATAACCTTCATATAGAAGTTATGTAACAAAAACTGATTCTACCTAATTTTGAAACAAAATGGCCACCGGCAGCCGTCTTCAATTTTGGCCCGCATCCCAAAACACTCATTCTCATCCCAAGATGATAACAAAGACATCCAAGAAGTTTCGTAAAGATCGGTTCATAAATTCGACCCCTAGCCCGAGACATATTGACATGTGTACTTACTACTGTGTAAGTAGCACTGAAAAAATAAAAGTTCATCCAATTCTAAGAGAACAAAACCCGTATTATATGTGATGTATTCCATGTTATTAAACATTCCAACAAAAATTTATTCAAATCAGAACTTTCATACAGAAGTTATGTACAAAAAACGTATTGCACTAACTAAAGTACAAAATAGCTTCTGGTGGCCATCTTGAATTTTAGACCGCACCCAAAAACACTCGTTTTCGTTCCATGGTGATAACAAAGGTACTCAAAAAGTTTCGAAAAGATCGGTTCATAAATACGGCCTCTAGCCTGAGCATTTGCACTTACAGTGCTGAAAATAACACTAAATAAATCAAAGTTAGTCTAATTTGCCTAATTTACACACAAGAAAAAAACCTGTATTATATATGATGTATCCCATGGTACTAAACATTCATACAAAAAATTATTCAAATCAGAGGTTTCATATGGAAGTTCTGTGCAAAAATCTGATTGCACCTAATTTTGTACAAAATGGCTACCAGCCACCATCTTCAATTTCGGACCAGACCCACAAACACTCGTAATCATCCCACGGTGATAACAAAGGTACCCAAGTTTCGTAAAGATCGGCTTATAAATACGGCCTCTAGTCCGAGCCGTATTGACGGTGCGACGGATGGACAGACAGACAGATGGGCGGACAGACGATCCAGGGTTAAGGCGACCAGAGATTCCGTCATGGATATGCTGATTGAATAGAACTGTCAGTTGGCTTGGACTATTTCTGATTATATACTAACGCACATCAGATCCAGGTTAAAGAGACCAGAAGATCAGTAAAGAGAATATTGTTTGAATGGAACTATGAGGTGTTTACATTATTCCTGATTGCATATTGCAGACAATTGGTTATGGGTATTTTGTTTGAATAGAACTGTCAGGTGGTTTACATTATTGCTGATTATATACTCAGATACTTCAGCAGATCGGGGATTACACAGGACAGAAGATCTGTCATGGATATGAAATGTAACTGTCCGGTTATTTATTTTGTTACTGAGTATAGAGTAAGACACTTCACATCCAGGATTAAGGTGACCAGAGAATCAGTCATGGATATGTTGTTTGAATAGAACTGTCAGTTGGTTTGGACTACTGCTGATTATATACTAATATATATATTCAGGCCCAGAATTAACGAGACCAGAAGATCAGTCATTGGTATGTTGCTTGAATAAAACTGCAAATGGGTTACATTGTTGCTGATTATATACTAAAATACTACAAATCCAGGATTAAGGAGACCAGAGAATCAGTCATAGGCATGCTGTTTGTATAGAACCTTAATTGGTTTATATTTTGCTGATTATATACTAAAATACTACAAATCCAGGATTAAGGAGACCAAAGAATCAGTCATGGGTATATTGCTTGAATAGAGCTGTAAATGGTAACATTATTGCTGATTATATACTAAAATACTACAGATCCAGGACTAAGAAGACCAAAGAATCAGTCATGGGTATGCTGTTCGAATAGAACTGTAACTGGTTTATACTTTGCTGATTATATATTAAAATACTACAAATCCAGGATTAAGGCAACCAGAGAATCGGTCATTTGTATGTTGTTTGAATAGAACTGTCTGATGGTTTACATTATTGCTGATTATATGCTAAAATAATTTTACTACAGATCCAGAATTAAGGAAACCAGAGAATCAGTCAAGGGTATGTTGTTCGGATAGAACCTTAATTGGTACATATTTTGCTGATTATATACTAAAATACTACAAATCCAGGATTAAGGAGACCAAACAATGAGCCATGGGTCTGTTGCTTGAATAGAACTGTAAGTGGTTACATTACTGCTGAGTATATACTAAAATACTACAGATCCAGGATTAAGGAAACCAGAGAATCAGTCATGGCTATGTTGTTCGAATAGAACCTTAATTGGTTTATATTTGCTGTTTATATACTAAAATACTACAAATCCAAGATTAAGGAGACCAAAGAATCAGTCATGGGTCTGTTGCTTGAATAGGACTGTAAGTGGTTACATAACAGCTGAATATATACTAAAATACTACAGATCCAGGATTACAGAGACCAGAGAATCGGTCATTTGCATGTTGTTTGAATAGAACTGTCTGATGGTTTACATTATTGCTGATTATATGCTAAAATACTACAGATCCAGGATTAAGGAAAACAGAGAATCAGTCATGGGTATGTTGTTCGAATAGAACCTTAATTGGTTTATATTTTGATGCTTATACACTAAAATAGTACAAATCCAGGATTAAGGAGACCAGAGAATCAGTCATGGGTCTGTTTGAATAGAACTGTAACTGGTTTATATTTTGCTGATTATATACTACGATACTACAAATCCAAGATTAGGGAGACCAAAGAATCAGTCATGGGTATGTCGCTTGAATAGAACTGAAAGTGGTTGCATTACTGCTGATTATATACTAAAATACTACAAATCCAGGATTAAGGAGACCAGAGAATCAGTCATTGGAATGTTGCTCGAATAGAAGCTTAATTGGTCTATATTTTGCTAATTATATACTAAAATACTACAAATCCTGGATAGAGGAGACCAAAGAATCAGTCATGGGTATGTTGCTTCAATAGAACTGAAAGTCGTTACATTATTGATGATTTTATACTAAAATACTACAGATCCAGGATTAAGGAAACCAGAGAATCAGTCATGGCTATGTTGTTCGAATAGAACCTTAATTGGTTTATATTTTGCTGATTATATACTAAAATACTACAAATCCAGGATTAAGGAGACCAGAGAATCAGTCATGGGGATGTTGTTTGAATAGAACTGTTAGTGGTTCCATTATTCCTGATTATATACTAAAATACTACAAATCAAGGATTAAGGAAACCAGAGAATCAGTCACGGGTCTGTTGCTTGAATAGAACTGTAAGTGGTTTACATTTTGCTAATTATATACTAAAATACAGTGGAGCCCACTTAATTGGATATCTCTTAATTGTATATCCCTGTTAATTGAATATAATTTTTAAACACAAAACCATTTACCATACCTTCAGTACAAATTTGATCTGTTAATTGCATATGGGTTGTAGAGTAAACTCCTGTTAATTGTATATAAATTTTTATAATATGTCGAAAAATGACATGCACCAAATTCCCCTTATTTACCAACCTTTTTGGCCTCACTACATCCAATACAGGCATTTATTCTATTATATCTTGTTTGACAGAGCTCTATGAATTCTGTCAAACAAGATATAATAGAATAAATGCTCAGTTTACCTCCAGAACAAAGGAAACTGACCAAATCCCTGTTAATTGTATACTCCTGTTAATTGAATACTTTTCACTGGCAAAATGGATATTCAATTAAGAGGATTCTACCGTACTTCCAATCAAGGATTAAGGAGAACAATGAATCAGTTATGGGAATGCTGCTTGAAAACAACTGTAAGTGGTTACATTATTCCTGATTATATACTAAAATACTACACATCCAGGATTAAGAAGACCAGAGAATCAGTCATAGGTATGCTGCCCGAATAGAACAGTAACTGGTTTACATATTGCTGATTACATACTGAAATACTACAGATCCAGGATTAAGGCAACCAGAGAATCTGTAACAGGTTTACATTTTGCTGATTACATGTATATACTAAAATACTACAAGTCCAGGATTAAGACCAAAGAATCAGTCATGGTTATGTTTCTTGAATAGAACTGTATGTGGTTACATTATTGATGATTATACACTAAACTACTACAGATCCAGGATTAAGGAGACCAAAGAAGCAGTCATCGGTATGTTTCAATAGAATTTTAACTGGTTTCTTGAATAGAACTGTATGTGGTTACATTATTGATGATTATACACTAAACTACCACAGATCCAGGATTAAGGAGACCAGAGAAGCAGTCATCGGTATGTTTCAATAGAACTGTAACTGGTTTATATTTTGCTAAACTGTAAGTGGTTCCATTATTGCTGATTATAAACGAAACTACTACGGATCCAGGATATATGAGACCAGAGAATCAGTCACAGGTATGCTGTTCGAATAGAACCTTAATTGGTTTATATTTTGCTGATCATATACTAAAATTCTACATATCCAGGATTATGGAGACCAAAGAGTGAGTCATGGGTCTGTTGCTTGAATAGAACTGTAAGTGGTTCCATTATTCCTGATTATACACTAAATTATATACTAAAATACTGTAGATTCAGGACTAAGGAGACCAGAGAATCTGTCTTTGGTATGTTGTTTGAATAGAACAGTCAGCTGGTTTACATGATTACTGATTATATAGTAAGACACTTCACATCCAGCATTAAGGAGATCAGAGAATCAGTCATGGACATGTTGTTTGAATAGAACTGTCAGTTGGTTTAGACTATTGCTGATTATATACGAAAATACTACAGATCCAGGATTAAAAAGACCAGAGAATTAGTTATGTGTATGTTGTTTGAATAGAACTGTCAAGTGGTTTACATCATTGCTGATTATATACTAAAATACTACAAATCCAGGATTAAGGAGACCAATGAATCAGTCATGGGTCTGTTGTTTGAATAGAACTGTAAGTGGTTAAATTATTTCTGATTATATACTAAAATACTACATATCCGGGATTAAGGAGACCAGAGAATCGGTCATTTGTATGTTGTTCGAGTAGAACCTTAATTGGTTTATATTTTGCTAATTATATACTAAAATACTACAAATCTAGGATTAAGGAGACCAAAGAATCAGTCTTGGGCCTGTTGCTTGAATAGAACTGTAAGTGGTTACATAACTGCTGAATATATACTAAAATACTACAAATCTAGGACTAAGGAGACCAGAGAATCAGTCGTGGGTATGTTGTTTGAATAGAACTGTAACTGGTTTATATTTTGCTGATTATATACTAAAATGCTACAAATCAAGGATTAAGGAGACCAATGAATCAGTCATGGGGATGCTGCTTGAAAACAACTGTAAGGGGTTACATTATTCCTGATTATATACTAAAATACTACACATCCAGAACTAAGGAGACCAGAGAATCAGTCATGGGTATGCTGTTCGAATAGAACCTTAATTGGTTTATATTTTGCTGATTATATACTAAAATACTACAAATCCAGGATTAAGGAGACCAAAGGATCAGTCATGGGTCTGTTGTTTGAATAGAACTGTAAGTGGTTAAATTATTGCTGATTTACAGATTATATACTAAAATACTACAAATCCAGGATTAAGGAGACCAAAAAATCAGTCATGGGTATGTTGCTTAAATAGAACTGTAAGTGGTTAAATTATTGCTGAATATATACTAAAATACTACAGATCCAGGATTAAGGAGACCAGAAGAATCAGTCATGGATATGTTGTTTGTATAGAACTGTCAGTTGGTTTTGACTACTGCTGTTTATATACTAACACAATTCAGATCCAGGATTAAGGAGACCAGAAGATCAGTCTTTGGTATGTTGCTTGAATAAAACTGTAAATGGGTTACATTGTTGCTAAATATATTCTAAAATACTACAAATCCAGGCTTAAGGAGACCAGAAGATCAGTCATTGTTATGTTGCAGGAATAAAACTGTAAATAGGTTACACTGTTGCTGAATATATACTAAAATACTACAAATCTAGGATTAAGGAGACCAGAAGATCAGTCATTGGTATGTTGCTTGAATAAAACTGTAAATGGGTTACATTGTTGCTGATTATATCCTAAAATACTACAAAGCCAGGATTAAGGAGACCAAAGAATCAGTCATGGGAATGTCGCTTGAACAGAACTGGAAGTGGTTCATATTTTGCTGATTATATACTAAAATACTACAAAGCCAGGATTAAGGAGACCAAAGAATCAGTCATGGGTATGTTGCTTGAACAGAACTGTAACTGGTTCATATTTTGCTGATTATATACTAAAATACTACAGATACAGGATTAAGGAGACCAGGGAATCTAACAGGTTTACATTTTGTGGATTATATACTAAAATACTACAAATCCAGGATTAAGGAGACCAAAGAATCAGTCATGGGTACGTATCTTGAATAGAACTGTAAGTGGTTACATTATTGATGATTATATACTAAAATACTACAGATCCAGGATTAAGGAGACCAGAGAATCAGTAATGGATATGCTGTTCAAAAAGAACTGTAACTGGTTTATATTTTGCTGATTATATACTAAAATACTACAGATCCAGGATTAGGGAGGACAAAGAATCAGTCATTGTTCTGTTGCATGAATAGAGCTGTAAGTGGTTACATTACTGCTGATTATATACTAAAATACTACAGATCCAGGACTAAGAGAATTTGTCACTGATATGTTGTTTGAATAGAACAGTCAAGTGGTTTACATAATTACTGATTATATAGTAAGACTCTTCACAACCAGGATTAAGGAGACCAGAGAATCAGTCATGGATATGCTGTTTGAATAGAACTGTCAGTTGGTTTAGACTATTGCTGATTATATACGGAAATACTACAGATCCAGGATTAAAAAGACCAGAGAATTAGTTATATGTATGTTGTTTGAATAGAAATGTCAGGTGGTTTACATCATTGCTGATTATATAGTAAAATATTATAGATCCAGGATTAAGGAGACCAGAGAATCAGTCACAGGTATGCTGTTCAAATCGAACCTTAATTGGTTTATATTTTGCTGATTATATACTAAAATACTACAAATCCAGGATTAAGGAGACCAAAGAATCAGTCATGGGTATGTTGCTTGAATAGAACTGTAAGTGGTTACATTATTGCTGAATATATGCTTAAATACTACAGGCCCAGGATTATGGAGACCAGAGAATCGGTCATTGGTCTGTTGTAAGAATAGAACTGTCTGATGGTTTACATTATTGCTGATTATATGCTAAAATACTACAGATCCAGGATTAAGGAAAACAGAGAATCAGTCATGGGTATGTTGTTCGAATAGAACCTTAATTGGTTTATATTTTGATGCTTATATACTAAAATAGTACAAATCCAGGATTAAGGAGACCAAAGAATCAGTCATGGGTCTGTTTGAATAGAACTGTAACTGGTTTATATTTTGCTGATTATATACTACGATACTACAAATCCAGGATTAGGAGACCAAAGAATCAGTCATGGGTATGTCGCTTGAATAGAACTGAAAGGGTTGCATTACTGCTGATTATATACTAAAATACTACAAATCCAGGATTAAGGAGACCAGAGAATCAGTCATGGGAATGTTGCTCGAATAGAAGCTTAATTGGTCTATATTTTGCTAATTATATACTAAAATACTACAAATCCTGGATAGAGGAGACCAAAGAATCAGTCATGGGTATGTTGCTTGAATAGGACTGAAAGTCGTTACATTATTGATGATTTTATACTAAAATACTACAGATCCAGGATTAAGGAAACCAGAGAATCAGTCAAGGCTATGTTGCTCGAATAGAACCTTAATTGGTTTATATTTTGCTGATTATATACTAAAATACTACAAATCCAGGATTAAGGAGACCCGAGAATCAGTCATGGGTATGTTGTTTGAATAGAACTGTTAGTGGTTCCATTATTCCTGATTATATACTAAAATACTACAAATCAAGGATTAAGGAAACCAGAGAATCAGTCACGGGTCTGTTGCTTGAATAGAACTGTAAGTGGTTTACATTTTGCTAATTATATACTAAAATACAGTGGAGCCCACTTAATTGGATATCTCTTAATTGTATATCCCTGTTAATTGAATATAATTTTTAAACACAAAACCATTTACCATACCTTCAGTACAAATTTGATCTGTTAATTGCATATGGGTTGTAGAGTAAACTCCTGTTAATTGTATATAAATTTTTATAATATGTCGAAAAATGACATGCACCAAATTCCCCTTATTTACCAACCTTTTTGGCCTCACTACATCCAATACAGGCATTTATTCTATTATATCTTGTTTGACAGAGCTCTATGAATTCTGTCAAACAAGATATAATAGAATAAATGCTCAGTTTACCTCCAGAACAAAGGAAACTGACCAAATCCCTGTTAATTGTATACTCCTGTTAATTGAATACTTTTCACTGGCAAAATGGATATTCAATTAAGAGGATTCTACTGTACTTCCAATCAAGGATTAAGGAGAAAAATGAATCAGTTATGGGAATGCTGCTTGAAAACAACTGTAAGTGGTTACATTATTCCTGATTATATACTAAAATACTACACATCCAGGATTAAGAAGACCAGAGAATCAGTCATGGGTATGCTGCCCGAATAGAACAGTAACTGGTTTACATATTGCTGATTACATACTGAAATACTACAGATTCAGGATTAAGGCAACCAGAGAATCTGTAACAGGTTCACATTTTGCTGATTACATGTATATACTAAAATAATACAAGTCCAGGATTAAGACCAAAGAATCAGTCATGGTTATGTTTCTTGAATAGAACTGTATGTGGTTACATTATTGATGATTATACACTAAACTACTACAGATCCAGGATTAAGGAGACCAGAGAAGCAGTCATCGGTATGTTTCAATAGAACTTTAACTGGTTTCTTGAATAGAACTGTATGTGGTTACATTATTGATGATTATACACTAAACTACCACAGATCCAGGATTAAGGAGACCAGAGAAGCAGTCATCGGTATGTTTCAATAGAACTGTAACTGGTTTATATTTTGCTAAACTGTAAGTGGTTCCATTATTGCTGATTATAAACGAAACTACTACGGATCCAGGATATATGAGACCAGAGAATCAGTCACAGGTATGCTGTTCGAATAGAACCTTAATTGGTTTATATTTTGCTGATCATATACTAAAATACTACAAATCCAGGATTATGGAGACCAAAGAGTGAGTCATGGGTCTGTTGCTTGAATAGAACTGTAAGTGGTTCCATTATTCCTGATTATACACTAAATTATATACTAAAATACTGTAGATTCAGGACTAACGAGACCAGAGAATCTGTCTTTGGTATGTTGTTTGAATAGAACAGTCAGCTGGTTTACATGATTACTGATTATATAGTAAGATACTTCACATCCAGCATTAAGGAGATCAGAGAATCAGTCATGGACATGTTGTTTGAATAGAACTGTCAGTTGGTTTAGACTATTGCTGATTATATACGAAAATACTACAGATCCAGGATTAAAAAGACCAGAGAATTAGTTATGTGTATGTTGTTTGAATAGAACTGTCAGGTGGTTTACATCATTGCTGATTATATACTAAAATACTACAAATCAAGGATTAAGGAGACCAATGAATCAGTCATGGGAATGCTGCTTGAAAACAACTGTAAGTGGTTACATTATGCCTGATTATATACTAAAATACTACACATCCAGAACTAAGGAGACCAGAGAATCAGTCATGGGTATGCTGTTCGAATAGAACCTTAATTGGTTTATATTTTGCTGATTATATACTAAAATACTACAAATCCAGGATTAAGGAGACCAAAGGATCAGTCATGGGTCTGTTGTTTGAATAGAACTGTAAGTGGTTAAATTATTGCTGATTTACAGATTATATACTAAAATACTACAAATCCAGGATTAAGGAGACCAAAAAATCAGTCATGGGTATGTTGCTTGAATAGAACTGTAAGTGGTTAAATTATTGCTGAATATATACTAAAATACTACAGATCCAGGATTAAGGAGACCAGAAGAATCAGTCATGGATATGTTGTTTGTATAGAACTGTCAGTTGGTTTTGACTACTGCTGTTTATATACTAACACAATTCAGATCCAGGATTAAGGAGACCAGAAGATCAGTCTTTGGTATGTTGCTTGAATAAAACTGTAAATGGGTTACATTGTTGCTAAATATATTCTAAAATACTACAAATCCAGGCTTAAGGAGACCAGAAGATCAGTCATTGTTATGTTGCAGGAATAAAACTGTAAATAGGTTACACTGTTGCTGAATATATACTAAAATACTACAAATCTAGGATTAAGGAGACCAGAAGATCAGTCATTGGTATGTTGCTTGAATAAAACTGTAAATGGGTTACATTGTTGCTGATTATATCCTAAAATACTACAAAGCCAGGATTAAGGAGACCAAAGAATCAGTCATGGGAATGTCGCTTGAACAGAACTGGAAGTGGTTCATATTTTGCTGATTATATACTAAAATACTACAAAGCCAGGATTAAGGAGACCAAAGAATCAGTCATGGGTATGTTGCTTGAACAGAACTGTAACTGGTTCATATTTTGCTGATTATATACTAAAATACTACAGATACAGGATTAAGGAGACCAGGGAATCAGTCATGGGTACGTATCTTGAATAGAACTGTAAGTGGTTACATTATTGATGATTATATACTAAAATACTACAGATCCAGGATTAAGGAGACCAGAGAATCAGTAATGGATATGCTGTTCAAAAAGAACTGTAACTGGTTTATATTTTGCTGATTATATACTAAAATACTACAGATCCAGGATTAGGGAGGACAAAGAATCAGTCATTGTTCTGTTGCATGAATAGAGCTGTAAGTGGTTACATTACTGCTGATTATATACTAAAATACTACAGATCCAGGACTAAGAGAATTTGTCACTGATATGTTGTTTGAATAGAACAGTCAAGTGGTTTACATAATTACTGATTATATAGTAAGACTCTTCACAACCAGGATTAAGGAGACCAGAGAATCAGTCATGGATATGTTGTTTGAATAGAACTGTCAGTTGGTTTAGACTATTGCTGATTATATACAGAAATACTACAGATCCAGGATTAAAAAGACCAGAGAATTAGTTATATGTATGTTGTTTGAATAGAAATGTCAGGTGGTTTACATCATTGCTGATTATATAGTAAAATATTATAGATCCAGGATTAAGGAGACCAGAGAATCAGTCACAGGTATGCTGTTCGAATCGAACCTTAATTGGTTTATATTTTGCTGATTATATACTAAAATACTACAAATCCAGGATTAAGGAGACCAAAGAATCAGTCATGGGTATGTTGCTTGAATAGAACTGTAAGTGGTTACATTATTGCTGAATATATGCTTAAATACTACAGGCCCAGGATTAAGGAGACCAGAGAATCGGTCATTGGTCTGTTGTAAGAATAGAACTGTCTGATGGTTTACATTATTGCTGATTATATTCTAAAATACTACAGATCCAGGATTAAGGAGACTAGAGAATCAGTCATGGATATGCTGATTGAATAGAACTCTCATCAGTTGGTTTAGACTATTTCTGATTATATACTAGCACACTTCAGGTCCAGGATTAAGGAGACCAGAAGATCAGTCAAGAGAATATTGTTTCAAAAGAACAGAACTATGAGGTGTTATTCCTGATTGCATATTGCAGACAATCAGTTATGGGTATTTTGTTTGAATAGAACCAGTAGGTGGTTTACATTATTGCTGATTGTATACTCAAGACACTTCAGCAGATCGAGTATTAAGGAGAACAGAGAATCAGCCATGGGTATGTTGTGTGAATAGAACTTTAAAAGGATACATTATTGCTGATTATATACTAAAATACTACAGATAGAGGATTAAGGAGACCAGAGAATAAGTCAGGGGTGTGCTGTTCGACCAGAACTGTAACTGGTTTACATTATTGCTGATTATATACTCAAGACACTTCAGCAGATTGAGTATTAAGGAGAACAGAGAATCAGCCATGGGTATGTTGTGTGAATAGAACTTTAAAAGGATACATTATTGCTGATTATATACTAAAATACTACAGATAGAGGATTAAGGAGACCAGAGAATAAGTCAGGGGTGTGCTGTTTGACCAGAACTGTAACTGGTTTACATTATTGCTGATTATATACTCAAGACACTTCAGCAGATCGAGTATTAAGGAGAACAGAGAATCAGTCATGGATATGAAATGGAACTGTCAGTTGGTTTACATTATAACTGATTATATATAGTAAGACACTTCACATCCAGGATTAAGAAGACCAGAGGATTAACCATGTGTATGTTGTTTGAATAGAACTGTGAGGTGGTCTACATTATTGCTGATTATATCCTAATACACTTCAGATCCAGGATTAAGGAGACCATAGAATCAGTCATGGGTATTTTGTTTGAATAGAATAGAACTGTAAATGGTTTACATTATTGCTGATTATACACTAAGAAACTACAGATCTAGGATTAAGGAGACCAGAAGATTAGCCATGTGTATGTTGTTTGAATAGAACTGTGAGGTGGTTTACATTATTGCTGATTATATCCTAATACACTTCAGATCCAGGATTAAGGAGACCAGAGGATTAGCCATGTGTATGTTGTTTGAATAGAACTGTGAGGTGGTTTACATTATTGCTGATTATATCCTAATACACTTCAGATCCAGGATTAAGGAGACCATAGAATCAGTCATGGGTATTTTGTTTAAATGGAATAGAACTGTAAATGGTTTACATTATTGCTGATTATATACTAAGAAACTACAGATCTAGGATTAAGGAGACCAGAAGATCAGTCATTTATATGTTGTTTGAATAAAACTGTAAATGGGCTACCTTATTGCTGATTATATACTAAAATACTACAAAGCCAGGATTAAGGAGATCAAAGAATCAGACATGGGTATGTTGCTTGAATAGAACTGTGAGTAGTTACATTATTGCTGATTGTATACTAAAATACTACAGATCCAGGATTAAGGAGACCAGGGAATCAGTCATGGATATGTTGTTTGAATAGAACTGTAACTGGTTTATATTTTGCTGATTATATACTACGATACTACAAATCCTGGATTAAGGAGACCAAAGAATCAGGCATGTGCATGTTGCTTGAATAGAACTGTAAGTGGTTACATTATGGATGATTATATACTAAACTACTACAGATCCAGGATTAAGGAGACACAGGAATCAGTCATGGGTATGCCGTTCGGACAGAACTGTAAGTGGTTTATATTTTGCTGATTATATACTAAAATACTACAAATCCAGAATTAAGGAGACCAAAGAGTCAGTCATGGGTATGTTGCTTGAATAGAACTGTAAGTGGTTACATTATTGACGATTATATACTAAACTACTACAGATCTAGGAGTAAGGAGACACGGGAATCAGTCATGGGTATGCTGTTTGAATAGAAGTGTAAGTGGTTTATATTTTGCTGGAGGATTAAGGAGACCAGAGGATTAGCCATGTGTATGTTATTTGAATAAAACTGTGAGGTGGTTTACATTATTGCTGATTACATCCTAATACACTTCAGATCCAGGATTAAGGAGACCATAGAATCAGTCATTGGTATGTTGTTTGAATAAAACTGTAAATGGTTTACACTGTTGCTGATTATATACCAAAATACTACAAAGCCAGGATCAAGGAGATCAAAGAATCAGCCATGGGTATGTTGCTTGAATAGAATTGTGAGTAGTTACATTATTGCTGATTCTATACTAAAATACTACAGATCCAGGATTAAGGAGACCAGGGAATAAGTCATGGATATTTTGTTTGAATAGAACTGTAACTGGTTTATATTTTGCCGATTAAATGCTACGATAATACAAATCCTGGATTAAGGAGACCAAAGAATCAGTCATGTGCATGTTGCTTGAATAGAACTACAAATCCTGGATTAAGGAGACCAAAGAATTAGTCATGTGCATGTTGCTTGAATAGAACTGTAAGTGGTTACATTATGGATGATTATATACTAAACTACTACAGATCCAGGATTAAGGAGACACGGGAATCAGGCATGGGTATGCTGTTCGAACAGAACTGTAAGTGGTTTATATTTTGCTGATTATATACTAAAATACTACAAATCCAGTATTAAGGAGACCAAAGAATCACCCATGGGTATGTTGCTTGAATAAAACTGTAAGTGGTTACATTACTGCTGATTATATATACTAAAATACTACAGATCCAGTATTAAGGAGACCAAAGAATCAGCCATGGGTATGTTGCTTGAATAGAACTGTAAGTGGTTACAGTATTGCCGATTACATACTAAAATATTACAGATCTAGGATTAAGGAGACCAGAGAATTAGTCATGGGTATTTTGTTTAAATAGAACTGTCAGCAGTTTTAGATTATAGCTGATTATATACTCAGACATTTCAGATCCAGGATATAAGAGGCCAGAGAATCAGTCAAGAGAATATTGTTTGAATAGAACTGTGAGGTGTTTACATTATTGCTCATTGCATATTGCAGACAATCAGTTATGGGTATTTTGTAGGAAAAGAGGATCAGTTGTGCATATCAAATGGAACTGTCAAGTGGTTTACATTTTTACTGATTATATAGTAAGACACTTCACATCCAGGATTATGGAGAACAGCGGATTAGCCATGGGTATGTTGTTTGAATAGAACTGTGAGATAGTTTATATTATTATATACTAATACACCTCAGAACCAGGATTAAGGAGACCAGAAAATCAGTCATTGGTATGTTGTTTGAATAAAACTGTCAGGTGGTTTAGACTATTGCTGATTATATACTAACACAATTCAGATCATGGATTAACGAGACCAGAACATCAGTCTATGGTATGTTGTCTGAATAAAACCATAAATGTTGCTGATTATACATTGTTGCTGATTATACATTAAAATACTACAAATGTGGTTTATACTAATACACCTCAGAACCAGGATTAAAGAGACCAGAGAATCAGTCAGTGGTATGTTGTTTGAATAGAACTGTCAGATGGTTTAGACTATTGCTGAATATATAATAACACACTTCAGATCCAGGGTCTAGGAGACCAGAGAATCAGTCAATGGTATGTTGCTTGAATAAAACTGTAAATGGGTTGCATTATTGATGATTATATACTAAATACTACAAATCCAGGATTAAGGAGACCAGAGAATCAGTCACTGGTATGTTTTCTGAATGGAACTGAAAGTGGTTCACATGATTGCTGATTATATACTAAAATACTAGTCCAGGCACATTAGACATAAAAATGAGAAAGTAAGGAAAAAAATCGGAGAAAGCTGATTTTTTCATATGTTCCCGGGACACACATTGCAGATAAAGTGTGAAAAGTCCCCGCGAATCCGAGTTGAGCTTTTTTAGTTATAGCGTTTTTTTGATGAAAAAAAAAATTCGACCCAGCTCCATATTTCTCATTCTTATTCGCCTTAGTAGGGTGAGAATCATAAATATTGTGCTGAATTATATTGAGAATACATATCCCCAACAGAAAATGCCAACTTTGTACCAATCCTCACACTCAATGGTGAAATATTCACGAAAATGTACAAAATTACGAAAATTTTTTTATTGTTTTCATACACACAACGGTACACAATGTCCGTTAAATCAAATCTACGACTACTTTGGGAGTTAAATTATATATCAAAAATTGCAGAAAAGCAGTGGCTTTATAATGATATATAACAATAGTCATTTATTCCATAATGAACTGGTGAAACGTGTGAAATATTAACCATACCCCCTAAACTCAAATTCAAACGGCATCGACTTTTCTCATTCAAATACCGTATTATAGCATCATTGTTTCAATTTCCATGTTCGATTAAATCACATAATGTGGTGTTCGCCTACACTCAAGATGCATTGGCATGTAATGTGTGCACGTCTTCGTCAGATAAGTTGACAAAAGTTTTCGTTAGACTCGGCGGCTTCCATATGATTATGTCATATTTAGGGCAATTGGTTCGATCATGGCTGGTAGCGGCTTGGATGAACTTTGGGGGACTGTTTATGCTGGTGGGTCAATCCATCATTTGATCAGTGTTCATGGATATTCAAGAGCAGTTCATGCCCATTTGCTAACACAAATTGCCATTACAAAACTTGTGTTTGAAGAAAGCCGAACACTAGATAACATAGACTGCACAGAAGTCAATGAAATATTCTGTGGACTTGCCAGAGGTGACTGTACAACAGCTGATGCTGTCAATCAAGAAAGTGTCAACCATCTACTATCAAAATTACACGAACTGCTCCAGAATGCGTCCGTAGGACGCACAGGAAAGCTTTGGGTACAATACTACGAGCAAATAGGTCTTCTCCAGTTGTTCTTGAGAGCAGAGCGCACAGGCGACTGGGAACTCCACACATATTGTGTTCGCAATATGATTCCAGTATTTCACGCAGGTGGTCATTTTGCATATGCAAAAAGTTCTCATCTCTATTTGCAGCAGATGAATGAGCTAACAGAAATAATGCAACAGGATGATTTGAAGTTGTTCACTGAGAAAGGTTACTTTACCATATGGCGCTCAGATAAATTCTGGGACGGGATATATTCTGATCAGACCATAGAGCAGTGTTTAATGAGAATGTTCAAGCTCCCTGGTGGTCTCACACATGGCAGGGGAATAACCGATAGCACTGTTGCGAAATGGGTACATGGACTACCTCTTTGCCTTCCGATATGTAATGCTCTCGAAAATTTTGTTCATGTTCACACTGGTCATGGCGAACAACATCGGGATCTCCGTCAAAGTTCACAATTGACTGATGCCAATGATATCACCAAATTATTGAACTGGCTCAGAGTACATTCCCCCTTTCAGAATAGAGATCCACTACAATTAGTCTCTATAGCGACCGGGCTTGTGGCCGACGAAACTGTGAACTGTGACCAAGTTCGCAAAATTGGTGAATGTTGCGTATCGAATGTTGTAAGCAAAACGTTCAACAGCATCAAACTACGACGTGTTGACACTGTGAAGTCTTTCGCATCGATGGCAAATAGCATCAAAGTCCATGGAAGTAAGGTAGTGATTGACCCCACAATTCTGTTCAACTGCATCACATGTGTTATTCAGTCACAAGCAGAGATGGAAGAGTATCTCAAATATGAACTCGCCCCGAAACCACCAGCATTGTCTGATTCTGCTGGAATGAGGAAGACACAGAAAAGCACGCTCGGTAAGATCCTCAAAACATACGGTTCCAAGCAAATTAAAATCCCAGAACATTCTCTGTTTGTTGTAGATGGTGGATTTTTATTGAGGGCAGTTGTATGGCCTAAACAGTCGTCATATAAGGACATATGTACATCATATTCCAATTATCTAGTGAGACATTTTGGGGCAAACGTCGTGGTTGTTTTTGATGGTTATGCTTGTACAATGTCGACAAAGGGCATGGAACAAGCCCGTAGATCTAAAGACAGGTATTCCATTGATATCAATATCTCACCCGAGTTACCAGCCACCACACCCCAATCCGATTTCCTTGCAAATGCCAAGAACAAAACCCAACTGATCGATCTTCTAATGCAGGAGCTATCTGCTATCAATATTCAGTCCAAGCAGGCCGAGGCTGATGCTGATGTACTGATAGCCGAAACTGCACTTGACATCGCTCAAGATGACAACAATGTTGTCGTTGTGGGAACAGACACAGACTTGTTAGTCATTCTTACCTCTCGAGTTCATCCGGGACATAATATTCATATGATGTATTCCATTACCCCAAACTTACTAGTTTCAGTTAGTGAAATAGCAACCAAAATGGGTGACCATAGAAGCAACCTCCTTGTAGCACATTCTATAAGTGGTTGTGACACTACTTCTGCACTCTTTCGAGTTGGTAAGAAGAAAGTATTCAGTACAATTGTCTCCGATGTTACTAGCGACTCACAACAGTATGTCAACGCAATTTTGGCGGATGACAGTACACCAAGTGCAGTAGCCGCTGCCGGGGAACAACTTCTCCTGATCTTATACGGGAGTAAAACTGTTTCCTCTCTCGACCAATATAGATATGTCACTTACAAGCGTTATGTAGCAAAATCTAAACTGAATAAACCCATCGACCTAGCCTCACTCCCACCAAGCAGCGATGCTGCATAACAACATGTCTACAGATGTTATCTCCAGGTCCAACAATGGCTGGGCACTTCGCTTCCTCCGATGGATTGGGGGTGGTCGCTAGACAATGGACTTCTTGTACCGACTGCAGCCACAAAGCCATGTGCCCCCGATAACCTACTGAATCTGATCAGTTGTGGTTTCTAGAGTGCTTGTACAAAAAGGTGTGGGTGTAAGAAGGCAGGACTCTCTTGCTCAGGTTTGTGTAATTGCAGTTCGGATTCTTGTAACAACCACAGAAACACTGTCCTGTCGGAAATTTCTGAGTTCGATGAATAATATGTATATAGGTCATGTCATTTCTGTATATAGCGTTGATAATAGTCAATGTAACTTAATCCATGTTGATTGGTTTGTACATTCTGTAAATATTATTTATTGATTTTTGTACATTCTGTAAATATTATTTATTGATCTAATGCTGCCAGACACAGGCGTGTCTGTTCGGTCCCAAGCCCGAAAATAGTTGAGTTCTCATGCTGACGAATATTATGCCAAAAGGGGAACTCAGCCAGAAGCAGAGGGGGTCTTCCATAATGTCTATTTTGTAAGCAGTGATAAAAGTCTTCAAATGGTGGTGGATTTTTCATCGTCTGTCCAACTAACATCCCGTTCTGTACTACGACCCTTTGGGCAAATCCGTTAGAAAAATCGTCATTTTTTGCGTAAATCCGATACTTTTTTGTGAATTTTCAATAATTTTTCGCAGAAATTGTCACAGAATGCACATTTTCCTCTAGGTAAATGTATATTAGGCATTATGTAGCTCGAAATACGCGTAAACAAAAAATACAGTTGGATCAATTCGAGGTTACAAAGTTCGTGCGATTTTTTTTAATTTTTTTCAAACGCGTTTTCGAAAAAAGGCTGTAGAAAAAAAAAGCT
Organism: Pictodentalium vernedei; assembly: GCA_031216915.1. Taxonomy (NCBI): domain Eukaryota; kingdom Metazoa; phylum Mollusca; class Scaphopoda; order Dentaliida; family Dentaliidae; genus Pictodentalium; species Pictodentalium vernedei. Next base: position 342,952,705 of record CM062291.1, on the reverse strand, counting down.
CAACTGGGATTTTAGGGGACTTTTGTCTAATCGTTCAGGGACATGTACTCGACATTCCCTGAAAAAATCAGCTTTCTCCGATTTTTTTCCTTAGTGAAACCTAATGTTCTTGGGCTACACTATAGATCCGGGATTAAGCAAACAAGAGAATGAATCATGGGCATGTTGTTTGAAAAGATGTCAGGTGGTTTAGATTGTTGCTAATTATTTACTAACACATTTCAGATCCAGGATAAGGGATACCAGAGAATGAGCATGTCATGGGCATGTTGTTTGAATAGAACTGTCAGTTGGTTCAGATTATTGCTGATTGTACATGTATAATAAATTCCTTCAAATGCAGGATTAAGGAGATTAGGGAATCAGTCAGAAAAATATTGGTTGAATAGAGCTATCAGTTTGTATACATTATTGGTGATTATATATGAAGACACTTCAGATCCAGGATTAAGGAGACCAGAGAATCAACCATGGGTATGTCGTTTGAATACAACCGTCAGGTGGTTTACATATATTTATTTATTTTGGGGGCTTCAACGGCACTTATAACAGCCAGGGTCACCTCATGGTGGACAGTTCAACAGGTGGTGGAGGAAGCTGGAGAGAACCACTGACCAATGGCCAGCAACTGTCAGACTCCCCAATGTACTAACTCCACACATGCAAGTTTAGCAATGGCTGATGACAAGAGCAACACAGACATGCAGTTATACTAAGTCACTTTGGATTTTGGATTAAAGAGCCCAGATAATGTGTCCTGTGTATTTTATTTGAATACAACTGTCAGGTGGTTAACATTATTGCTCATTATATACTAACACACTTCAGATCCAGAATTAAGGAGACCAGCGAATGAGTCATTGGTATGTTGTTTGAATAGAACTGTCACATGGTTCAAATTATTTCTGATAAAATACTAACATACTTCAGATCCAGGATTAAGGAGGATGTTGTTTGAATTGTTTGTTGTTGAATTGTTTACAATGTTGCTGATTATATACTAAGGCACCTCAGATCCAGGATTAAGGAGACAGGGATAATGAGTCATGGATTTGTTGTTTGAATAGAAGTGGCATGTGGTTTACATTATTGTTGATTATTTATTAACACACTTCAGATCCAGGATCCAGGATTAAGAAGACTAGTAAATCATAAATGGGTATATTATTTGAGGTGGTTTACATTATTGCTGATTATATACTAACACACTTCAAGTCCAATGAAAGTGTCAATGACACTGTAGCTTAACTTGTCTGTGTGTTGTGTTTGATGAAAGGATTATGAAATAAGACAAGAATTGTGATAATTGGGAATATGTTAATTTCCATTCCCTGTATGCTATGGTTTTAATAAAAATAATAAGAGGTGTACACTGTACTAATTAATGGAGGGGTGGGTTAATATGGCCTCACAGTTAATGTATGTGGCCCTCACAGTTAACGTATGTCAACGAAAGTTACCAAGTTACTGTGAAATTATTCCAAAATGAGTCATCCTATCAAGTTACATTGAAATCCCTTCATAAATATGGCCTGTAGACTGTGCTAAAGGTTTTCTGGCTTCGGGCCTGTGTCGCCATGATGGTTGACCGATTCCAACTAAAAGGGGACGTCCTCATCTTAACATTATACTGAGTCATTCTACTAAGTTACAATGAAATCCCTTCACAAATACGACCTGCAGTCTGGGCATCATCTGAAGTGATTCTTCGAAGTTACAATGAAATCCCTTTATAAATATGACCCGCACACTGTGCTCAAGATTTTCAGGCTTTGGGCCCCTGAAGCCGTCACAGTCGACCAAAAGGAGGATGCACTATATGTCGTCAACCTAACAAGTTGCAATGAAATCCTTACATAAATACGACCTATAGACTATGCTAAGGGTTTTGGGGTCGGGCAGCCATGTTCTCATCTAGACATTATTTGGAGTCATCCTACCAAGTTAACAATGAAATTTCTTCATAAATATGACCTGTAGACTGTGCTAAAGGTTTTCAGGCTTTTGGCTCGGGCAGCCATCATCGATGAATGATCGTGACCAAAAGGGGACATTCTCATCTGGGCATCATCTGGAGTGATCCCACGAAGTTACAATGAAAACCCTCCATTAATATGACCTGTAGACTGTGCTCAAGGTTTTCAGGCTTTGGGCCCCTGTAGCCATCACAGTTGACCAATCACGACCAAAAGGAGATGTCATCATCTAGGCTTTATATGGAGGCAACCTAACAAGTTACAATGAAATTCTTCCATAAATACGACCTATAGACTATGCTAAAGGTTTTTGGACTCGGGCAGCCATCAAGGCTGAATGATCGCGACCAAGATGGGACGTTCTCATCTAGACATTATTTGGAGTCATCCTACCAAGTTACAATGAAATCCCTTCATAAATATGACCTGTAGACTGTGCTAAAGGTTTTTTGGCTTTGAGTCCCTGTAGCCGCCACAGCTGCCCAATCACGCCCAAAAGGGGACATTCTCATCTAGACATTATATGGTTTCAACCCACCAAGTTACAATGAAATCCCTCCATAAATATGACCTGTAGACTGTGCTAATGGTTTTTGGGTTCTGGGCTTGGGCAGTCGTCACGGTTGACAGATTGCGACCAAATGGGGAAGTTCTCATCCAGACAACATCCTGAGTCATCCTACCAAGTTACACTGAAATCCCTCTGTATTGAATATGACCTGCAGAGTGTACTAAAAGTTATTGGCTTTCGGGCTTGGACAGCCATCACGGTTGACAGATCATGACTAAAAGGGGATGTTCTCATCTAGGCATTATATAGAGGCATCCTACCAAGTTACAATGAAATCCCTTCATAAATACATCCTGTAGACTGTGCTAATGGTTTTCGGGTTTTGGGTTCGGGCAGCCATACCAGTTGACAGGGGGCGTTCTCATCTAGATATGACCCCAAACCTGCATATGAAATTTTGTGATGATCAGACAAGAACTATGGGTGTAGCCTGTACGAAAGGAAAATGTGAACAGACTCACAGACTTCCGCATGCGTGATGGCAATAGCTTATCTTGACTTTGTCAAGTTAAGCTAAAAATAATGGAGACCATAGAATCAGTCAAGAGTATGTTGTTTCAATAGAAGTGTCAGGGATCTTATATTAATTTGTATATATCTCAACACACTTCAGATCCAGCATTAGAGACAAGAGAACCAGTCATGTGTATGTTGTTTTGATAGAACCCTAAGATGATTTACATTATTGTGAATTTTATACAATCATATTTCTGATGCAACCTTCAGACTGAGGAAGACAGAGAATCAGTCAACAAAATGTTTTTTATGTTATTATGAATTATATACTAAAATACTTCTGATGCAACCATAAGGAAGCCAGAGTATCAGTCATGTGTACATTGTTTGAATAGAACTGTCAGGTGGTTTACAATATTGCTCAGTATATATGAACACACTTCAGATCAAGGATTAAGGAGATAATCAGTCTACATTACGAAAATTATGTTTCATACCATGATGAATGTTGTTTTCCATTTCATCAGCTGTAGAAGTACCACTTGAAGCACCACATGTTTCTGTAAAATAAAACAACATATAATGAAATTCAATGACACTGCAGCTTAACCTGGCTGAATGTAGTGTTTAATGCAAAAAATAACCCTCAATGTTTATGAAAGGATTCTGAAAGAAAACAAGAATTGTGATAACTGAACATGTGTTAAGTTCAGTACCCTTCATGCTATGTATTCAATAAGAATAATCTGTCTGAGGTGTAGACTGTAACTAAAGGAATTGCAGACTAGGTTGATTTGGCCCTCACAGTTAATGTATGTCAACTAAAGTTACTGTAAAATCATTCCAAAAAGTCGCATCCTACCAAGCAGGGCTGCAAATAAAAAAAATAAATGGTCCGGACGTGATGTCAGGCCCCAGACAATTTGGGCCGGACATGATAAATTTTGGGCCGGACATCCGAAAATGCCTAAATGAGGTCAATATATTGTAACGGTAAAGCTGTGGGCCAGACCTAGCATGAATAACAATGGATAGTTGTTACTCACGCCATGACTGTCCACCAGACCCACCAGTTACTAAGATAAAAATTTACAGAACATCCTAAATTTACAGCGCTGGGTATAAGTAAATATTTGCAGACAGCACTAATTTAACACAGGGGAATTGCTTGAACCTATCAAGGGAGATAACCATGCAGTATTTGGCATAAAAGGCAAAATGTAAAAATTCAAGGAACAGTGCTAGCTTAAGGCTCATCTCCAGCAAAAGAAGAGAGGAATAAATTTACTTTTAACAATTTCTCTCACAATGATTGAATATAATACGAAAGGGTCGGGCCAGGGAATATTTTGACAAATAGAACTAAAGAGCTATCAAAATTCCAATCAACCCCAGCATGACCACATGTGCACCTATGATCATCCTGAGACCAAGTGTCAACTTGATCAATAAGGGCCTTCTTTTGCTTTCGATTAAACCCCACAAGCGTAAATATTGTCAGGATAGCGACACCAGTAGACAGAGTCTACAATAAATTTGTTAAACGAAGTATTTAAATGCAATGAGAATTTATTGAATTAACTTCCAACGTAGGTACAAAAATTTTATCTATAAAATATTCTCTGTAGTTCATTTACATTTTCTCATTCATTCCACACAACACCCCACCAGACAGGACAAGACAAAACAATACATAGGACGTAACACCCAAGACAACACGAATGAAAATGAGACATATAGATGAAATGGATGATGACTTCCATATAGTATGTAATTGATTAGACGATGGCTAACAGGTCTCAACCCAAGGATGAGTGAATCAACTACCCCCATCCCTTAGCTGATGCCTGTCAGCCCATGAATAGTCCTAGACTACTTCTTACATCGAAGCCAACATGCATAGTTTGCAAGACTCTGCATGAGGCCTCCGACTCCCAGTGTTTCATTTAACTCCACTGGTGAGGCGGGAAAACAACACCGAAGCCCACATGAATGTTTGAACAATACATGAGGCCTCCGACTCCCAGTGTTTCATTTAACTCCACTGGTGAGGCGGGAAAACACCGAAACCATGCGTGCAGTTAGCTAGGCTGCCCACGAGGCCTCCGTCTCATTGTGTAAGTTACACTTATGAGACGGGAAAACGCCGAAACAAAATAGAGCAATAGCTCTAAAAGACTGTCCCATGATCGATTTCACACAAAGGGAGCGAATTACTCCCATCATGAGGAATCGAGCATTGGGGACTACGAAAGTGTGCACAGTGGTTTAGCCACGCCCAAAATGACCACTGAGCACCAGACTAAAGGGCTTGACCTAACTTTGAACGAAACCGGTCCAGGCAAATCTGGATTGGTTAATAGGGAGAAGTAGTTATCTAATCACTGCTAATCAGAGTGCAACTCAGCGAAAAGGACAGTAAAATACTGTTCCCTTCACTGACCCGCACTATGACAAACCATGATTCGACTACTATACAAATTTCCTCGGTGAATCCCAACACGGGGTAAACTCAAAAAAAAATACTACCAAAAACTAAAATAGGAGTCTCATTTTCATTAGCAATGCAAGGTCAGGATTGTAATTTCTACCCTTAACTGTTCTATTAGCATCTATCTTGAGCCTAGCTTACACATATGAAGTAGACCCCACACTTCTTTTAAGTATTCGACTATGAATGGTAAAAGTAAGCCATATATTTGACTCGACAACACGATTAACATTACAACTAAACACCTGGTCATTCAATGCACTGCACCATAAGAGGGGGATCCTTAAAAAGGATCATCCTCTCAGGGATCAGCACATTGAACAACCATTTGTTATTACAACCATGCTTGACTAAACATTATAGAACCTTTTCCTTGAAAAGGATGATTTATTTTTCTAAAACACTACATAGGGTGACATTAATCCCCTTTACACAGACTACCCTTAAAACCATGTCTTGTAATAGACAAAACTAGTAAAACACTCCCAAGATAGCAATAAATAATTGTTTATTAACCCAAAATAGCCTGGCCGGTATTTTTCTACTTGACCATAGATTTAAAATATTACCACAACCTACCTGAATGTTTAATAATGAGGCCATGCTCTCACCCCAGACCTAACCTTGCAAACCGGCCTTAAACACAATTTTCCTATCACCGCACCTCTAAGTGTGCCACACTGCCGGAGGGTGCCCCGAGGGCCCCCTACAACACTGCCACAAGGAGAACTGAGGCATAAGAAAGGGTTACAGAACCAAGTGCTTATACCGACCATCCATTTAAGTTAATTAATTCTAACTGTTGAAAACATCCTAGGGATGCATTAAACACTTGCAATGTTATTTTTTTTTAAAGCTACAATCATTAACTCTCTCGCTTGAGTACTTTAGAGGGCTCAATATAAGCCTGCTTCTTGTACCGTAACAGGGAAATAACACACCTTAGACTTTATAAGGTGCCTCTGTCAGGCCGAGTTACTAAAGAAATGACCTGTGCCAGTCAAAACAGAATTAGTCAGATACCACCTAATGATGGGCATGAGTACACGTAGACAGGCCCACCACAGTTTCAATATAACTCACGGACAATATCTGACAAATAATGTCTGGGCTGCACAGGCACATCAACACGGGTCGAAAATAATTATAAACTTTCATAAGAAGGGGCCGGGCTGGGAATAATGCCAATTACATTTTATTATAAATAGTCTACAAGTTTAAATGAACACTTATTTTTTTTAGCTGTTGAAATAAATAATAAAAACTTTCCCTAAAACAAAAAAAAAAAAAGGGGGGAAGGGCGATGTCTAATAGCAGAAATAAATATTAAACAACCTAGAACGCCGACCGCTTGGCTACGCGTTCTCCTAAAATAAATAATGAAATCTTGTGTTTTAAAAAAAAAGGGGGGGGGGGGGCATATTACACAGAAATAATTAAATAGAGGACTAGTAATTACTGACTGACTTTTAGATTGTGTTTAAAAATTGCCAAGCAAATGAAACTCGCATATGGGCAGGCTAAAGAGTTAGACCTATCTAAGGAATGTTTTGCCCATAAACTAAAATCAGACCGCTTGGTGCGAAACAAAATAAAATAAGCCAAACAGCACAGATACATTTTGCAGCCCCCGCCTCCATAGGCTTGACTCTAAATACCTGTCAAAATAAAGGACAATTCCATAATAATACAGATAATTTTTGAGCCCCCACCTCCATAGGCTTGACTCTAATTATCTGCCAAATAAAAGAAAATTCTGCCAAAAGGTGCGGATACGTTTCGAGCCCCCACCTCCATAGGTTTGACTCTATTTATCCGCAAAATAAAATATAATTTGTGTGCAGATAATCTTCGGGCCACCGCCTCCATAGGTTTGACTCCGATTATCTATAAAATAAAAACTTAAAGACTTACAACAAAAGAAAAGTCACATCAATTAGCGCTGTGCATCCCCATGGAGCTTCAGCGACGCTCGGACGGAGACTTCTGCTTTTATAGTAGGAAAAATCTGCCGAGTGACGTAACATCTGCCAAAACTGACCTTTGCGGATTTTGACAGATTTTCAGGCCTTCGAAAGGTCAGCGCTACAAAGGATAAATTGAACTTGGCCAATATCGGCACTGGTGTTGCCCAGCATCGACATTACCCAAACTCAAACATGAAACTCTAAAAAATACCAGGTCCAATAAACGGAGACAACTCCACAGGCATAACTTAATCAATCGGTGAATTTGACAAAATACGAGTTACCCATTTTTAGGTCAGGCATTTCCCACAACACCTTGCGAAACATGGCCGCTTACATACAAAACATGTTTCAGTGTTACGAAAAAAATGATAAAATACAAGCTTATGGAATTATTTTGTGACAAGAAAAGTTTGCCAAGTGTAAATATGAAATGAACTGATTAAAGTGACGCAGTCACCAAGGTGGACACGCTATTTTAAAGAATTTCACCGTAACTCCGCAAACATCGAGTTACCGAAAAGACTCGGCCAGTTCGCCGAATTACTGAAATGCTTTGCAAAATTGCATTACACATTAAACATGTTTCTGTTCTCGGAGATTACTAAAAAAAAATTTTTACACGCAAGCAATATTATATGACGGCCACCACCGTCACACTATAGACATCAGACACTCCCTTTCTTCTTCCAAATGACGAATTTTGCTCATTGTGACTCGATAATTATTATAATCATGCATGGGGAGGTAAGTAAAAGTTCCTTGAATGTTGGACAGGTGAAGAGACAAAGTGCAAGGATGGAGAAAGACAAGTCAGGTAATTAAAAGAATGGTAATAGATCAATTTTCTTTTAATTGAAACAGGCATCATTCATAGTGAACAATTTATCAAACAATTTCAGCACTAAATCAACGATGAGTGGCCGGTTGGTCCAGGCTTTTGCGGGAAAGAAGCGCAATGGTATTGGTACTCGCGGACGACACCGCCTCCCAATTTAGGATGAGAGGTGTTGAAAATCGCGCGCCCGTTCGTGTGCATTATTTTTTCAAGAAGCGTTTTTTCTCATCAAACGTTCATTTTGAATTGCCCGTCGTGTCGATAACTTAAGCAAACTCCAGAGATTATCAAAGCAAAACTCGTGGTATTCGCTTGTGTTGTAATGCATCTGCCGTTTGTTTATTTTGACAGTGAATGTTTTCAAAAACGTCCGTGCTGTTTTGACCAATCATGGACTTGCACATCAAGGGAGCTAATTTAACAGCTCTGGCTCTGATGGGGAATTTCAAAGCCATTTACCACTGTTGACTACGCATGGCAGGCATTACAAATTATTGTTTTTTTATGAACAAAACGAACACAACTTTCAAAAATATTTATACTGAGATGGTAGCGGGGCTGGTGCCGGGACGCAGACGATTTTAATAATTGAATGTCCGTCATGGAGACTACTGCGACGGTTGATTTTACACAGATGACTGTAGTAATTGACCGCCGGACATGAAGACCGACCATAACTGATTTCAGCCGGACAGTATGGCGAATTCGGCCGGACATTGTCCGTGTCCGGATGCTTATTTGCAGCGCTGCTACCAAGTTACATGGAAATGCCTTCATAAATATAACTTGTAGACTATGTAAAAGGAATGCAGGTCATGTGCCGGTTGGGTGGTCTTGGTTGACAGATCGTGACCAAAATAGGACAGTCTCGCCTTGATATCACACAGAGTCATCCTACCAAGTTACAATGAAATCCCTTCATAAATACAAGAGGCCCCAGGGGCCTGAGGGCGCTCACCTGACATGGTAGCTTAAATATCAACTCAGAAAATTGATTTTAACAAGTTGCATCTGCTCCTCCTAAGAAAAGCTTATACCAAATATCCAAAGATTCTGACCAGTGGATCTAAAAAAAATGATTTTTAAAGAATATTCCTCATATTGAACTAAGTTATAATTCGGGCTCCCACAGGAAGCCCATATTTGAACCCAGGAACTTGGCTTCAACTAGCTTGAATCTCACCCCCCTAAGGATGCTGCACACCAAATATCAAAATATTCCAACTGCTGGATCTGAAGAAGAAGATTTTTAAAGAAAATTCCTCATTTTGAACTAAGTTATAATTTGGGCTACCACAGTGAGCCCAAATATAAACCCAGGGACTTGGCTTGAACAAAATTTAATCTCACCCCCCTAAGCATGCTGCATACCCAATATCAAAAGATTCAGCCTGTAGGATCTTGAGAAGAAGATTTTTAAATAAATTTGCCTGAAATGCACTAAGTTCAAATTTGGGCTCCTATACTGAGCCCAAATATGAACTCAGGGGGCCGATTTGAACAAACTTGAATCAGATCCACCCCACAATGTTGCATACCAAATATCAAAAGATTCTGCCTGCTGGATCTGGAGTAGAAAATTTTTTAAGAAATTTGCCTGAAATGCACTAAGTTCAAATTTGGGCTTCTATACTGAGCCCAAATATGAATCCAGGGGGGCCAATTTGAACAAACTTGAATCAGATCCACCTCACAATGTAGCATAACAAATATCAAAAGATTCTGCCTGCTGGATCTGGAGAAGAAGATTTTTTAAGAAATTTGCCTGAAATGCACTAAGTTAGAATTCGGGCTTCTATACTGAGCCCAAATGTGAATCAAGGGAGCCGATATGAACAAACTTGAATCAGATCCACCCCACAATGTTGCATACCACATATCAAAAGATTCTGCCTGCCGGATCTGGAGAAGAAGATTTTTTAAGAAATTTGCCTGAAATGCACTAAGTTAGACTTCAGGCTTCTATACTGAGCCCAAATGTAAATCCAGGGAGCCGATTTGAACAAACTTGAATCAGATCCACCCCACAATGTTGCATACCAAATATCAAAAGATTCTGCCTGCTGGATCTGGAGAAGAAGATTTTTTAAGAAATTTGCCTGAAATGCACTAAGTTCACATTTGGGCTCCTATACTGAACCCAAATATAAAGCCAGGGGGCGATTTGAACAAACTTGAATCATATCCACCCCACAACATTGCATACCAAATATAAAAAAGATTCTGCCTGCTGGATCTGGAGAAGAAGATTTTTTAATGTTTCTCCCATTGCCTACAGTGTTAAAAAGTGCTGACTCAGCACTTTTTCAAAAGTCCTGAAAAAAATGCCTTGTGATCGATAGGGATTTTTTTAACCATTCTGTTCTACTGGATAAAAGTAAGTTTTATACAAAATAAGAACTCTCTGTGCCATGTAGTTTTGGAGATATGGCAGTTTTAAAGTTTTTCCTATTTTTAGCTCCTGAGGTTCCCATGGGGCAATGAGATTTGGTTCAAATCGACCTCACGGTTCTGAAAATAGAAATGTTAGGCGTGGCCAAAATTTTTGCCCCTCCCATAACGAAGACAAATAATGCCCGACAAACTTCTCTTGCACAAACTTGATTCTAAACCTCAAAAGGACTCTGTATACCACATATCAAGTCTCTGCTACTGGTGCTTCATTAGGAGATTTTTTAAAAAAATGGCCATTTTTTCCCCACCCCTCTGCTCAATATGAGCCGAAACCTAATTTGCAAAAAAAATCAAAATATAACCACTACTTACATGAAATTTAATTAAAATGTGTCCAGTGATTTAGGAGAAAGAGAGTCAAACACCACCTTCACGCAGGACGACGGATGGATGGACGGATGATGGACGAAGAGTGATCAAAAAAGCTCATCCTGACTTTCAGTCAGGTGACCTAACAAGCTGCTCCAGGGGGGGGGGGGGGGGGGGGGGGGGCGGAGGGTGCTAACCCGGCATGGTAGCCTAAATATCAACCAAGGGAATTGACAAGTTGCATCTGCCCCTCCTAAGAAAAGCTTATACCAAATATCGAAAGATTCTGACCAGTGTATTTGAAAAAAAGACTTAAAGAATATTCCTCAAATTGAACAAAGTTATAATTCAGGCTCCAAATATGAACCAGGGACTTGGATTGAACAAACTTGAATACCCCCCCCCCCCCACCCGCCCCCCTCCCACAAAGGATGCTACATACCAAATATCAAAAGATTTTCAAAGAATATTTCTAATATTGCACTAATCCTAACATTTGGGCTCCCATAGACAGCCCAAATATAGACACAGGGATATGATTTCAACAAACCTGTGAATGAATCTTCCAAAATTGTTACATGTGAAATATGAAAGCCTTTGAAGCAGTGGTATGGGAGAAGAAGATTCTTAAATGTTTTCCCATTACTCACAGTGTTAGAAAAATGATGACTGAAAAAGTACCCTATGATAAAACCGATGGCAATTTTTTTTATACCATTCCTTTCTGCTTTTCCTAATGAAGCTTCAAACAAAATAAACATTCTCAGTACTGTGTAGTTTTGGAGATATGGGCATTTGAATTTTTTTCTATTTTTAGCTCCTTCTGTTCCCATGGGGAGACAGGAAATTTTTGGGGGGTATATATTAGGTACTCATGATCCAATAAGTCATATCAAATTTGGTTCAAACCGGCCTCTCAGTTCAGAAAATAAAAATGTTGGTACAGTTTGGGCTCCCACAAGAAGCCCAAATATGAACCCAGGCATTTGGCTTTAACCAACGTATATCTCACTTCCCTTAGGATACTACATACCAAATATCAAAAGATTCTCACTGGTGGATGTGAAGAAGATTTTTGAAGAATATTCCTCATATTGAACTAAGTTATAATTTGGGCTCTGACAGGGAGCCCAAATATATAAACCCAGGGGCTTGGCTTGAACAAACTTAAATCTCCCCCCCCCCCCCCCCCCCCCAGAGATGCTGCATACCAAATACCAAATATCTAAACATTCTGACTGCTGGAATTGAAGAATATTTCTCATATTATTGAACTAAGTTATAATTCAGGCTTCAACTGTGAACCAAATTAATGAACCTGGGGACTTGGCTTGAACAAACTTGAATCCCTCCCCCCCCCTCCCCCCCTCCCAGAATGATGCATACTAATGTCAAAAGATTATGATTGGTGATCAGAAGAAGAAAATTTTAAAGAATATTCCTCATACTGCACTAATTTAACCCTTTACCCAACGCAGATGATACCAAAATTTATTATTTTAAATATCATTTTTAAAAAATTTTCAAAACATTTCAACAAAACCATATCATGACCCCTCGTTGGAACGAGCTCAACGAGCTCGTTCCAACGAGGGGTCACATGATATGGTTTTGTTGAAATTTTTTGAAAATAATATTTTTTCAACTGCTGAATTTGCATATTACGCGGGCGGATGCGGGCGATTCGTTGGGTAAAGGGTTAAACATTTGGGCTCCAACAGAGAGCCAAATATGGACATAAGGATTTCTTTCAAACAATCTCTCAAAGATGTTATATGTGAAATTTGAAAGCTTTTGGTTCAGTGGTTTGGGAGAAGAGGCGTCTGAAATGTTTTCCCTACTGCCCTATTTCCCTATTGCCCAGTGTTAAAAAAGACGACACAGCACTTTTTCCAAGTCCCCAAAAAGTACTCTGTGATAAAACCGATAGCAATATTTTTGACCGTTCCATTCTGTTAGCCCTAAGAAAGCTGCACACCAAAAAAGTGCTGTGTAGTTTGGGAGATATTTACATTTTAATTTTTTTCTATGTTTAGCTCCTGCAGTTCCCATGGGGCAATGGGAAAAAAAATGTCAGCATAAATTAAGTACTTATGACCCCATAAACCCTCATATCAAATTTGGTTCAAATCAGCCTCTCCCATAATGATGGCGAATATATACCTTCATCTACATCTCAAAAGGAAACTGCTCACCAAATATCAAGTCTCTGCTACAGCTGGTTCATGAGAAGATTTTTTAAGATTCACTTTTTGGATGTGGCCATACCGAGGGGCAGGCCAACTTGATTTGAACAGAATCAAAATGCGATGTCATAACAAACTTCACTTAAATCTGTTCAGGGTTTTGGAGAAAAAGCAAACACCATGTTCAAGGATGACTGAAGATGATTTTTAAAGTAATTCCCTCGCATTGCCATAATTTAAAATTTGGACTCCCATAAGGAACTCAAATATTAACCCAGAAACCTACTTTGAACAAACTTGAAGCTGATTCCCTAGAGATGTTGTATACTAGATATGAAAGCATTCTGACCAGTTGATCTGAAGGAGAAGATTTTTAAAGAAATGTCCACATATTGCATTAAGTTAAAATTTGGGCTACCATAGGGAGCCTAAATATTAATAGGAATCGGGACTGAACAAACTTGATCTGACCACCCTAGAGATGTTGGATACCAAATATGAAAGTATTCTGACTGGTGGATTTGAAGGCGACAATTTTGAAAGATTATCCCCATATTGTACCTAGGTTGAAAATTGGGCTTTCATTGGAAGACCAAATATTAAACCTGGTTTGAACAATCTTGAATCTGGCCATCAACAAATAATGTATAGTAAATATAAAAAGATTCTGACTGGTGGTTCGGAAGAAGATTTTTAAAAATTATTACCCATATTACCTAAAGTAAAAAAAAATTGAGCCCAAATATGAAGCAAAGGGCTTCATTTCAACAACATGCATCCCCGCCCTCTTCCATGCCCACCTACTCCTCCCAAGGGATACTGCATACCAAATATAAGATTCGGATAATTGGTTCTGGAGAATTTTTTTCCCAATTTTTGCAAATATGCTCACATTTTTGCCCGCTACCAGCTACCAAACACCCTAACACAACTAAGGCCACACAAAGTAGGACTTCTGTTTCTCGGGCCATTATTTGTAAAATTGCATGAGGGCGAGCGTTTTTTCATTTTTATTTTTTATATCTGTAATTATTTTCTTTGCCATCAAAAATGTATGTTCTTGGTTTATGTTTTAGGTCTCATAATCTGCAGAATAGCATGTGTGGTGGTGTATTTTGTCCCTTGAGAGCAAGAAGGCTTTGCAATGATAAAGCATTGCAAAGCCTTCTTGCACTCAGCGACAAATTTATCAATGTTTTTAACTTAGGTAAAATATCAGACATAAACCATTTAATTTTTATTTTTTTTAAGTTCACATTGGTTATAAAAAAGAGAGTATGCGGCAGCCAAAAGGTCCAGGCAGAGGGCCAGAGAAACAGAGTTTTATTTTTCTTTAGGCTTAATGGCAATTTTTTTTTAACATTCAGTTCTACTGGCCCTAAGGATGCTTCATACAAAATAATAGATCTCTGTTGCATGCAGTTTGGGAAAAATGGGCGTTTGAAAATATTTTAGCTCCTGGAGTTCCTACTGGAACACAGGAAATGTTTTTGGCTTTGGCATGAGTCAAATATCTATGACTCAATAATACCACATACCAAATTTGTTTCGAATCAGGCCATTAGTTCAGAAAATAGAAATTTTGGGTTGTGGCACTCCCACTACAAAGGCAAATATTGCACAAAAGATTTCTGTTCATAAATGTGATTCTCGCCTCAAACTGAAGCTCCATACCAAATAAAAAGTCACTGAATGCACTGGTTCATCATAAGATTTAATTGGCATGTTTAATTGAACAGAAATGGAATGCCCATTTGGTCCATCACTTACACAAACTTTCATTTGAATTGGTCCAGTGGTTTCAGAGAAGACTCAAAGACAACTTGATATGTAAGAATGAACATAGGATTACTGACAAACATTGATAACAATACCTCACCCTGACTTTCAGTCAGGTGAGCTAAAAAGTTCAGAGGTTGAAGATAAGTGGCTAATGGTGAGTGCCGAATATTAGTGTATTACAAAAGTTATCAATCATACCATAATCTATCTGGTTTCACATCTCATCGTCCCCAGAACTAAAAGCTGTAGCATAATATGTTCTAAAAATAAAACAAAACAAACATTATTTAAGAAAAAAAGTTTTCAAACCCAGTAGTTGCATTATGCATTTGACAGGTTTCCACTCATGACCTAAACTGCATTGATTCATCAATGATCTTAATGTGGGATATGTATTGTTACAGACAATATCACCAAAACATGCACAATGCTTACATGTAGGTGTTATTTACAACTTGACGTTGAGTGATTCCCTGGTCACCATAATACTGGATCTGACCTGTGTCAATATACAATAACCAAATATATATGTCATTAAAACTGGCATACTGAATGCATCAGGCTTCTGATAATTACAGCAAAGCTCATACTGTTTATGCAAAGTTTATGCAAACCTCCGTTGGCATAACCCATTTGCAAATTACGCAAAATTAAATTATCTGTGGATTGTAAATAAAAACCTGATGTATGGAATTTAAATGAAAGTTTCAGTAACACTGTAGCTTAACTTGTGTGTTGTGTTTGATTATTTATTTATTTATTTGTGTTTAAGGTCACATATTCCTGCACAATGGCTAATCATGACCATGACAGTTTTACGGATGGAGGAAGCCGCAGTACCTGGAGAGAACCACCGAGCAACGGAGAGCAACTGTCAGCTCCCCAACATAGTAACTCCACACAAGCAGGGTTAGCATTGGTTGAAGACAAGTGCACCTTCGATGTGCAGTACACCTTAGTACACAATGCCAATGTGGGCATGGGTGAAGTGTCTTGCCCAAGGACACAACGCGGTTGCCGCCTGCACCTCTACCTACTGAGCCACCACGCCCCCGTGTTGTGTTTGATGAAAAGGATAATGTTCAATGTTTATGAAAGGATTATGAAATAAGACAAGAATTGTGATAATTGGGAATAGGTTCATTTCTGTTCCCTGTATGCTATGTTTTTGATAAAAATAATATGAGGTGCACACTGTACCAAAGAGCTGAGGGGTGGGTTAATATGACCTCACAGTTAATGTATGTGGCCCTCACAGTTAACGTATATCAACAAAAGTTACCAAGTTACATGTACAGTGAAATTATTCCAAAACGAGTCATCCTATGAAGTTACATTGAAATCCCTTCATAAATATGGCCTGTAGACTGTGCTAAAAGTTTTTGGGCTTCGTGCCCCTGTAGCCGTCAGTTTCCCAATTGTGTCCAAAGGGGACGTTCTCATCTAGACATTATATTAAGTCAACCTACCAAGTTACAATGAAATCCCTTCATAAATATGACCTGTCGACTGTGCTAAAGGTTTTTCGGCTTTGGGCTCGGGCAGCCATCATGGTTGAATGATCGCAACCAAAAGGGGCATCATCTGGGCATCATCTGGAGTGATCCTACGAAGTTACAATGAAATCCCTTCATAAATATGACCTATAGACTGTGCTCAAGGTTTTTAGGCTTCGGGCCTCTGAAGCCGTCACAGCTGACCAATCATGACCAAAAGGGGATGTCATCATCTAGACATTATATGGAGTCAAACTAACAGGTTACAATGAAATCCTTCCATAAATTTGACCTATAGACTATGCTAAAGGTTTTGCAGTTTTGGGCTCAGGCAGCCATCAAGGCTGAATGATCGAGACCAAAATGGGACGTTCTCATCTCGACATTATTTGAAGTCATCCCACCAAGGTACAAAGAAATCCCTTCAAAAATGTCACCTGTAGACTGTGCTAAAGGTTTTCGGGCTTCAGGCCACTGTAGCCATCACAGTTGCCTAATGGTGTCCAAAAGGGGATCTTCTCATCTAGACATTATATGAAGTCAACCTACCAAGTTACAATGAAATCCCTTCATAAAAATGACTTGTAGACTGTGCTCAAGATTTGCGAGCTTCGGGCACCCGTAGCCATCACAGTTGACCAATCGTGACCAAAAGGGGATGTCATCATCTAGGCCTAACAAGTTACAATGAAATCCTTCCACAAATATGCCCTATAGACTATGCTAAAGGTCTTTGGGCTCGGACAGCCATAAACGCTGAATGATCACGACAAAAAGAGGATATTTTCATCTAGACATTATCTGGAGTCATCCTACCATGCTACAATGAAATCCCTTCATAATTATGACTTGTAGACTTTTCTAAAGGTTTTTGGGCTTCGGGCCCCTGTAGCTGTCACAGTTGCCCAATCGTGTCCAAAAGGGGAGGTTCTCATCTAGACATTATATGAAGTCAACCTACCAAGTTACAATGAAATCCCTTCATAAATATGACCTGTAAACTGTGCTAAACGTTTTTGGTCTTCGGGCTTGGGCAGCCACCATGGCTGAATGATCACAACCAAAGGGGACAATCACATCTGGGCATCATCTGGAGTGATCCTACGAAGTTACAATAAAATCCCTTCATAAATATGAACTGTAGACTGTGCTCTAGGTTCTCGGGCTTCGGGCACCTGTAGCCATAACAGTTGACCAATCACGACCAAAAGGGGATGTCATCATCTATGCATTATATGGAGTCAACCTAACAGGTTACAATGAAATCCTTTCATAAATATGACCTTTTGCCTATGCTAAAGGTTTTTGGGCTCGGGCACCCATCAAGGCTGAATGATCGCGATCAAAATGGGACGTTCTCATCTAGACATTATTTGGAGTCATCCTACCAAGTTACAATGAAATTCCTTCATAAATATGACCTGTAGACTGTGCTAAAGGTTTTTGGGCTTCGAGCCGTCACAGTTGCCCAATCACGTCCAAAGGGGGACTTTCTCATCTAGACATTATATGAAGTCAACCCACCAAGTTACAATGAAATTCCTCAAAAAATATGACCTGTAGACTGTGCTAAAGGTTTTCGGCTCGGGCAGTCGTCACAGTTGGCAGATCATGCCCAAATGGCGAAATTCTCATCTAGACATCATAAGGAGTCATCCTACCAAGTTACAATGAAATCCCTCCATATTAAACATAACATGCAGACTGTGCTAAAAGTTTTTGGGTTTCGGGCTTGGGCAGCCATCACGGTTGACAGATCATGCCCATAAGGTGACGGTCTCATCTAGGCATTATAAAGAGGCATTCTACCAAGTTACAATGAAATCCCTTCATAAATATGATGTGTAGACTGTGCTAATGGTTTTCGGGTTTGGGGCTCGGGTAGCTATTCCGGTTGACTGATCGTGAAAGGAAAATGTGAACAGACTCACAGACTAACAGACTTCCGCACGCATGATGGCAATAGCTTATCTTGACTTCGTCAAGTTAAGCTAAAAATGACCAATTTACAGCAGTTGTAGTGTTAATGAGAAAAAATTACTAACGTACAGCAGTTGTAGCGTTGTTGAGAAAAAACGACCAACTTACAGCTCGTTGTGTACATGTTGTGCAGGAACACCTGATGGTTGAATATCTTTGCTTTGTAGCTCTAGTACTGTTTTTTTAGTACATGTATAGAAGTGAAAAACAAAATACCCAACTTATACCAGTTGTAATATTAATTATTATATTAATGGGAAAACATCCCCAACTTACAGCAGTTGTAACATTACTGTGGAAAAATAACCAACTTACAGCAGTTGTAACATTACTGTGGAAAAATAACCAACTTACAGCAGTTGTAACATTACTGTGGAAAAATAACCAACTTACAGCAGTTGTAACATTACTGTGGACAAATAACCAACTTACAGCAGTTGTACTGTCGTTGGGAACGCACATAGCTGTCTCAAAAGGAGGTTACCAAGAAATGGGAATATCTTTTCTTTTGCTGGAACTGCACTGCTATGATAAGCTATTGTGAAAGGTCATCAAAGAACTTTCCGGCAGTGCAACATCACAGCAAAGGTGAATGAAACTTTGGCTAAACAAATGCTCATTATTCCTTCAAGATTATCAGGAATGCTCAACATGCATGGTTTGTGTTGTTTACATATAACCTAATGCTACTCAGTTACTAATCCGGATCTTAAATCTACTTTAACATAGCATATATTGCATCAGATTCTTTGATTGAGTTGCTCCATTTTTGCGAATTGGTGCATTTAACTTTTTTAACTCTTAACCTGCCGGGTATTTTTAAGATATTTTCCATCATATCCAGACACAGCTACTGTGAAGATTGATTTAGAGTAGAGTTGATGCAAAAATCTAAAATTAACTCAAGAAATCTTTGGTGAAAAAATCCATTCAATTAACAGGGTGAAAATTAGATTAAATATAACCAAACTAAACATATTTCTGTGGCAAGAGAAGACCTGTCTTGGGTGGGAATATCCGTAGCAGCATGTAAGAGTTAAACCTTTCCAAATGTTTTGTCCCCAACAAAAGTTGACAATTTATTGATGCGAAGAGTACAGATATTCTCATGCCTAGACAAAAGCCCTAGTAAGCTGATTTTCTTCACTGTACTTGTTTTTAATCGTTGGAGAAGGGTTTATACATTGTAGCTTATGACATGACCGATAACAGAAGAAAATTAAATTTAATTCCTGTTGACCTTCAAAATTGGAATTTTTTCCACTGATAGGTACCTGTGCTAGTCAATACTCGAGATGTGGCCTGTCCCAACCTGGGACCAAGAATATGCAACACACTCTCTGATAGAGCAATAATACCAAGTATCATTAATATCCTTTAAGGCTATAGAAAATAAATTCTCAGGACTTTGTATATTTGGATATGGGTAAGTGAAGTTGAACTAAGTTTGTGACCTTGACCCCTTGGAGACATACATGTACATTCCATACAAACCTTATTTGCAACACCGTCTCTCGTGGTGGGCAACATTAATACCAAGTACGATAAATATCCTCCAATGCAATCAAAAGGATAGGACACACATATTTTGTACATTTTGATATGATATATAAAGTTGAACTAAGTTTGTGACCTTGATCTTGGAGATAAGGCATTCCAACTTTATTCACGACACATTCACTGATAGTGGGCAACAGTAATACCAAGTATCATTAACATCCTTTGAGGGATTCAAAAGTTCTCATCCAGACACGACTTGGAATATTTGGATGTAGGATATGCAAAGTTGAACTAAGTCTTTGACCTTGACCTTGCAGACAAGCATTCCAAACCTTATTGGCCACAAACCCTCTGGTGGTGGGCAACAATAACACCAAGCATCAATAATACCCTTCAAGGCTACCAAAAGGTCTGAGCCAGACAAGACTTTGAATATTGAGATATGGGTTTGGAAGTGGGTATTTGAAGTAGAACTAAGTCTGTGACTTTGCAGACAAACATTCTAAACCTATCTGTAGCACTTCCTCTGGTGTTGGGCAACAATAATACCACATATCATTAACTACTAAAACGCATAGGATATTACATCTCTTCGAAGAAACAGTCTTAAATTCCATAACTTACCAAATTCTTTTGAGTTACTCTCCAACAATGATCCTAATTTATATAAATGTGGTTTAATTATCATGACATCTTGACTTGACAACTAACTTTTTTGCATTTGTTCATCATTTTGTTCAATTAGTGGAAACGTATAGGTTATCAACTTTACAACATTGTGCAATCATCACAAAAAAGTTTACAAATACAATATGGTTCAAATTAAATATCATTAGTATCCTTTAACGGTATCAAAAGTTCTGAGCTGAACCCAACTTGTACAGACTGATGGATGGATGAACGGACAGACGGAAGGACGTTAAAAGAGGGAGTTGTAGGCTTAAAAAATTACGAAAAAAAATTAATCATTTTAACTCGTTCAGACAACGGTTAAAACCTCGTAGTTTTGGAAAAAATTCCAGGGGAGGGGAGAGGGGGTATAGACATGGTTACATCCCCCAACCTAATACTGAAGAGAAACTAACGCTAACCCCAATCATGGATTGACCCTAACCCTTAATATAAATCCCAAAAATTCGCAATAGTCTCATATCTTATTAATTAAGCTCATAATATATCAAATGAAAGTGCCAATGACACTGTAGCTCAAATTGTGTAAGACATGTACATGTAAAGTCTGTGACACAGCAATGACATACACTGATAACAAAGGTACATGTAAAGTTTTGTAAAGATCTTTATATAAATACTGACCGTAGCCTGCAACAAATGTACAGGTAAAGTATTGTAAAGGTGGGTGACAATTAGATGGTGCACCATAAACTAAAAGTTAATTGTTTTGGTCTGTTTGATTCAAACCCTTCTATGGTTGATTCATACTAATTAATAAATATTTGTCCAGTCCTTCTTAAAATATACGTATTTGATGAATTTTTTATCTTTTGTTCATTTTATTATTACTTTTCTCATTGGAAATAGAAAATCGGGTTGTGCTATTATAATGTTTACCCTCCCCAAACAACACCGAATATTCACACAGAAACCTGGCTTCAACACATTTGAATATACACATACCAGGGATGCTGAATTCAAGAAACATTATTTTATCTGGTGTTTTTGGAAAAGATTTTCAATTATCTCCTTTTTGAGTCCCCGAGCGGGTCTGACTGAACCCCAAAATATTTGTTCTCGCACCAAAGTGATAAAAAAGGCACCCAATAAATTTATAGCAAATATTACTGACATAAAAAATCTTCTTTACAGGTTCTGTGCATAAAATGTAATACACACAATTTCTGTAAATAGGACTGCCGACAGGCATTTTGAATTTTTGCCCAAGCCCAAAATCACTTGTTAACTAACACCCCATGATGATAACATCTTGCATTTTGGTCTGCATCCAAAACACTCATTCTTATCCCAAAGTGATAACAAAGGTACCCAAGAAGCTCTGTGAAGAACGGTACATATATACAGCCTCTAGCCCGAGCTGTATTGACATGTGCACTTACTGTGTACAAAGTTCATCTAATTTGCATAATTTCTGCACGAAAAAAAAACCCCTGTATTAGATGTGATGTATTCCATGTTACTAAACATTCATACAAAATTTATTCAAATCAGAACCTTCCTACAGAAGTTCTGTACAAAAAACTAACTGTACGTAATTTTGGTACAAAATGGCCACCGGCAGCCATCTTGAATTTTGGATCGCACCCCAAAACACTTGTTCTCGTCCCAAGATGATAACAAAAGTACCCAAGAAGTTTTGTGAAGAACGGTTCATAAACACAGTCCCTAGTCCAAGCGGTATTGATATGTGTACTTACTGTATGAAAGTAGAATTGAATAAACCAAAGTTAAGGAATATGCATGATTTCTGCACGAGAAAAAAAACTATCATATGTGATTTATTCCATGTTACTAAACATTCATTCAAAAGATTTTTCAAATCAGAACTTTCATACAGAAGTTCTTTACAAAAAACTGATGGCACTAATTTTGGTACAAAATGGCTGGCAGTTGCCATCTTGAATTTCGGACCACACCCAAAAACACTTGTTCTTGTCCCAATGTAATAACAAAGGTACCCAAGAAGTTTTGTGATGATCGGTTCATAAATACAGTCTCCAGTCCAAGCTGTATTGACATGTGTACTTATTGTGTATAAGTAGCACTGAATAAATCAAAGTTCACCTAATTTGCATAATTTCCGCACATAAAAAAAAAGTATTATATGTGATGTATTCAATGTTACTAACTGATTGCACTAATTACAGTACAAAATGGCTGCTGGTAGCCATCTTGAATTTTGGACGGCACCCAAAAACAATCTGAAATCATTCTCGTCCCACAATGATAACAAAGGTACCTAAGGAGTTTCGTAAAGATTTGTTCATAAATATGGCCTCTAGCCCGAGCCGTATTGAATTGTTGCCGGACGGACAGATGGATGATGGGCCATGTCAACCTCGAATTTGACTACGTTCATAATATTTCGGTAAGCTCATGACGCCTGTCCGGACAAATAAAAACCCTTTTAACTCCCATATTATAGCAAACAAACAGATTGATGGACGGTTGGACACATGGCTGGATAGATGTATGGATTGGATGGCTGGACAGACATAAAAGACGAGGCAGACAGAGCAATTTCTACCCCCTCCCCCTCTTCAAATTTTTTTTGTAAGGAGGGAGGGGGCATAACATATATAATAAAATATTTCATTCTAACTTGTATATTATGTTGTTTTAAAATTATCAGGATAGAAGCGTTACTGCAAACTCAGACTACCCTAAAAATTGTCTATTCTTCGTCTATATGGCCAATTCCAGCTCCTACAGAAGCCCAGATATTAACCCAGGGACCTGCTTTAGACAAACTTGAATGTGACCCCACTAGATATGTTGTATACCAAACATAAAAGCATTCTAACTGTTGGATCTGAAGAAGATTTTTAAAGAAATTTCCTCATACTGCACCAAATTAAAAGTCAGGCTTCCATAGGATGTCCAAAAATTAACCCAGCGACTTGATTTGAAGAAACTTGAATCTGATCCCCACCTCCAAGATGTTGTGTGGTTGCCATAAGGACCCCAAGTATTCACCAAGGAACTTGGTTTGAATAGACTTGAATCTGAAACCCTTAGAAAGGTATACCAAATATAAGACCATTCATTCTAGCTGTTGGATCTGAATAATAACATTTTAAAAGAAATGTTCTCACCAAACTAAGTTGAAAAATTTGGGGTAACATAGGGAGCACAAATGGTTTTTTACAGAATTTTGCATATTGCACTAAGTTGAAATTTGGGTTACCATCATGACTGCATTACATAGCAGTTTTCGGAACAATTTTCAACTTATACATGTAGCTAATCAATTTCAAATTTATCCAAGTTAAATGACTGCTATTAAATTTTTTTAAATTAATTCGACCCCTGGGTACCATAGGGAGCCCACATATTAACCTAGGAACTTGAACAAACTTCATTCTGCCCCACGAGATCTTATATACCAAATATTAAAGAATTTGTACTGGTAAATATGAAGATGATTTTTAAAGAAATTTTCTCATAATTCATTTAGTTAAAATCTGTGCTCCCATAGGGGACCCAAATATTAAACCGATTACTCAATATGAACAAAATTGAATCTGACCCTCCTAGAGATGATGTATATCAAATATGAAAGTATTCTGACTGATGTATCTGCTGAAGAAGATCTTTAAAGATTATCCCCCATATTGCACCGAGTAAAAATTTGGGCTTCCAATGGGAAGACCAAATATTAACAGAAGGACTTGATTTGAACAGTCTTGGATCAGACTCTCGTAACAATGATGTATCTCAAACATGAAAAGAGTCTGACTGGTGGAACTGAAGAAAGTTTTTAAATATGATTCCCCATACAGAGAAACCTGTCTGAAGAGACCACTGTTGTGTGAGACCACCGGTCTTGAGAGATCGCTGTGACCTTGTACAATTTAGGTTATTTTACTCTATAAGGAACTTGTCATGCGAAATCACTTGTCTTGGGAGACCACTCTTTCATGGAGAAAAGGGTGTATTACCCAAGTTAAAAATTTGGGTCCCTATATTCAGCCAAAATATAAACCACGCGGCTTCATTTCAACAAACTTGTATCTAACTCCCTATGGAAGCTGTGTACCAAATATCAAAAGTTTCTGAGCATTAGTTCTGAAGTCAAATTTGAAAAAAAAAATGCAAATAAGCTGACTCAGCATTTTTTTGCTATTTCCAAGGACAGTAACCATGTAAAATTTAGCGCATCACAAATTCTGGACCACATGCACATCTACACTAATTGATACCGATATTTCAGACCAAGTTTCGTAAAAATCCAATAACAAATGTAGGAGTTAAGCAGGGAAGCCTTTTGTGATGGAAATTTTGCTATTTCCAGGGGCCATAACTATGCAAAAATTATCGCATCAAAAATTCTTTATCACATGCACATCTACACTTTATACTGATACTTTAGACCAAGTTTCTTAAAAATCCAATGAATGTTGTAGGAGGGAAACAGGAAATTTTTTTTTGCAGGAGTCGACTCAAGTACTTATGACCCAATAATACCACATACCATAACTATCAGTTCAGAAAATAGAAATTATGGGCATGCAAAGAACAAACTTGATTCTGCACCTCAAAAGGAAACTCCATCTGAATTATCAAGTCATTGTACCCACTGGTTCATGAGAAAAGATTTTTAAACAAGAGATTGTCATTCGGAAGTGACTGTGCCCCTGACTTGGCAATGACCTTGACCTCCATCGAGCAAAAATAGATTTGTTTGCGACACATCATCACAACAAAATCTTAGAGACAGATGGACGGATGAAAATGACAAACACTATACGCCCACCAAAAATTGGGGGGGGGGGGGGGGGGGACATGAAAATTTTGGAGCACTTTCCACCACCCTCCCCCCTCCCTATGGGCTGGACATGTTGATTTGAACAAAAATGCAATGCCCCTTGGGAACCATTACTAACACAAACTACATGTAACACTTGAATCAGTTGGCCCACTAATTTGGAGTGTTGGTGGATGATGGACGGAGACTGATTAGATAAGCTCAACTTGATTGGGTGAGCAAAAAAGAAGGGAGCTTAGAAAATTAAATCCCACTTGATCCCACCATCTATCTCAGGTATATTAAGTAATTTGACTCTGTGTGTACAAGTAGACTCTTTCTGGGGTGTCATTGGCAGTGAGGGAAGAGGCAAGATTGCTGCATGGTGGGTGCGGGTGTCAACAATTTATGCAGTTCCCTTTTATTAGGAGCTTGTAATTTCACCAATCACCTTACATGTGATACATAAGGGAGAATACTGTAAATGCAATTTTAAGTTTTGCATTTAAAGGTACTGCATTTTAATTCACCATTTGTTTGAATTAGTCATATGTATAACTTATGGGAACTTGATGGTCCATCGATCAGCGTGCCTCACTTCTGATAGAGAAGTTGGGAGTTTCAACCTGATTTACATCACTTGTGCTGTCTCAATGATGATCAAGGCACTTATTCTCCACCGCTTATGTGGGAATATGGTAGCAAAGTGTGCTACGATATATATGGCATGCCAATGATACATATGCTATGACATATCAGTGGTCAGCCAAAAAGTTATGCCTCCATAAACTGCAAACCCTAAAACTACGATGCTAAGTCTGGTGCTAAGTCTGGCAATTACTTGCCACTGTTCTTGGTTATTATCATGGTATTTCCGCTATCTTCAACCATAAAACTGTTGGACATGATCGGAACCTGGCTGTTGGAAGCATCATAAAACCATTAAATCAGGCATGTTCGAAAGTGGTAAATTAAAAGTTAAAAATAATAATAATAACTCTGAGACAAATTATTGTATGGTACCCATTCCTTGTGCATAAATGTTCCCCCATGCAGAACTATCAGCATACCAAGAGACCCAAATCTGACAGATTGCTTTGAAACTACAATGCAAAACATTTGTACAGACGGATGAACAGACAGATGGACAGGCAGATGGCTGGAGAGACGTAGGGCTTCACCAGATACCCCAAAATCCTCCTTCAGAGGTTGGTTGCATGATAAATGTACAACTTATTAGTTCAATATTAGATGACAAATAGTTCATGTCATGTAACCACATGTGAGTTTTCCTCTTTTCAGTGGATTTCCTCTTTTTCTTGTTTCTTGTTACTGATTAACATACCATTTATTTATTATTGATTGGTGTTTAAGGTCACATATTTCTGCACAATGGCTAACCATGACCGTGACAGTTTTACGGGTGGAGGAAGCCGGAGTACCCGGAGTCGGCGGAGAGAACCACCGAGCAACTGTCAGCTTCCCAACATACCAACTCCACACAAGCAGGGTTAGCATTGGTTGAAGACAGTTGCACCATCGACGGGCAGTACACCTTAGTACACAGCATCATCGTGCCCCCACGTGGACAATGGGGGTGAAGTGTTTTGCCCAAGGACACAACGCAGTTGCTGCAGGTGGGATTCGAACCAAGGACCTCTCGGCTTGCAGCCTGCATCTCTACCAACTGAGCCACAATGCCCCCATTAACATACCATTTTATTTACATCAAAAGTAACAAATTAAATCCTATTTAACAGCACTTGTGCATATTAACAGTGATTGTGTCAGTACAACAAATCTGAGACTGACATCATAAATGAAAGTGTCAATGACACTGCAGCTCAACTTGACAAACTTGAACTTGGTAAGTTATAAATGAAATGGCAAAATTGAAGATCATTGGTATCAATGTTATTTGATGAAATTTCAACATAACAGCTTTGTGTGTGCACAATGTCAGAGTACTCCATGAATTTTCAAAGGCTGGTGATAATGACAATAATTTTTTTATGGAAATGAAAAAAAAGCAACAGCTCACATCTAGAGATCACCCCGAACACACAAACCAAGTTTCAAAGTGATCTGATCATAAATGTGCCCTGAAGGGTGTGTTAACCCTTTACCCAATGAATCGGCTGCAACCACCCGCATAATATGCAAATTTGGCAGTTGAAAAAATAGTATTTTTCAAAAAAATGAAAACAAAATCATATCACATGACCCCTCGTTGGAACGAGCTCGGCGAGCTCGTTCCAACGAGGGTTCACATGATATGGTTTTGTTGACATTTTTAAAAAAAAATTCAAAAATGATATTTAAAATAATAAATTTTGAAATCGCCTGCGTTGGGTAAAGGGTTAAAGAAAGGGAAATACATGAATTGAGGTCTGACTAAACTAAGTTCAAAGGTCAGTGGCAACATTTTTTGACAGAAATGGAAGAAAATTGACGGCTCCCATATAGATGTCACCCCCACACAAGCACACCAAGTTTTCAAGTGATCCAATTAAAAATGTGTCCAGCAGCCCTGAAGGGAGTGTCAAAGGGAAATATGGATGCTTAACTGCACTAAGTTTTCACTAAGTTCATCGAAGGTCATTGCCAGTGGCAACATTTTGTGATGGAAATAGAAGAAAATCGATAACTCCCATCTAGAGGTAACCCCACACAAGCATACAAAGTTTCAAACCGATCTGATCATCAATGTGCCCTGTAGGGCATGCCAAAGGAATATATTGATGCCTGACTAAACTAAGTTCAAAGACTGTTGCCAGCGGCAACATTTTTTGACAGACGGAAATGGAAGAAAGTCGATAGCTCCCATCTAGAGGTCACCCCAAATAAGCATGCCAGGTTTCAAAGCAATCCAATCATAAACGTAGGGTGTGCCAAAGGGAAATTTTGAGGTCTGTTTAAACTAAATTCTAAGAATGTTGGCCGCGGCAACATTTTTTGACGGAAATGGGAGAAAATCGATAGCTCCCATCTAGAGGTCTTCCCAAACAAGCATGCCAGGCTTCAAAGCAATCCAATCATAAATGTGCACTGTAGGGTGTGCCAAAGGGAAATATTGAGGTCTGACTAAAAACTAAGATCTAAGAATGTTGGCCGGGGCAAATTTTTGGATGGAAATTGAAGAAAATTGATAGCTCCCATCTAGAGGCCATCCCAAACAAGCATGCCAGGTTTCAAAGCAATCCCATCATCAATGTGGCCTGTAGGGTGTGCCGAAGGGAAATATTGAGGTCTGACTAAACTAAGTTCTAAGAACAGTGGCTGCGGCAACATTTTTTAACGGAAATTGTCAAAAATTGATAGCACCCATCTAGAGGTCACCCGAAACAAGCATACCAAGTTTCAAAGCGATCTGATCATAAATGCGACCTATGAGGTGAGCCAAAGGAAATTGTGGATGTATATGCGTACGCCGACGGACGAGAAGTGATGGCAATAGCTCAGCTTGACTTTGTCAAGTTAAGCTAAAAAGAAAAAGCCCAAATCTATTTGTTTCACATTCAACTGATAAAATAATTAATAAATACCAGTAGCTGTACACTGTGGACCTCCTACATGTGGTATATGCTGGAGGGTACTAGTAGTTGAATGTATTGTCACTCGAGTTGAAACAAAAGTTGAACAAATCCTTTCACAATGAACTCTAGCGGATTGTTGGCATGTCATTTTCAGTTCGAATTGTATTTTATAATCCTATTTCACGTATAATTAATAGGTGCATTGTTAAGATTGTAGTACTTACATAGTTGTGTCTTATAAAGCAGTATAGATGACCTGTGGCCATCCATATCTGATTTTTATCAATAAAAACTTTTTTACTGACTGATAATGGATAATAAAAAAACAAACCCATATCATGATAGCCCTAACATGTACAATAAAATGGTGGCCGGAATTATATGTATTTTATTGAACATATATGTACATAAAATGTACTTACATGTACTAGAGTTGGACCTGTGCATGGCTTCAGAACAATGAAATTGCTGACCCACAATAACAACGGCCCAGACAAATTCATTATACTGATTTCTTTTCATTACTCATACACGTACTTCAAAATTCAGAGAAAGATACAATCCAGAAATCATTAAAAAGTGTTGACAAGTGCCAATGCCAACTGCAGTGAAAGTGTAGACAGAAAATTAGAAACCATTTATTGGGATAAGGTATAAATGTGTTATTAATTTATACCCATTTTTGGTCATATAAATGCTTACTGATAGTATTATACAAATCACACAAATCGAAAAATTCAGTTTCACATTTTTATCTTCATTTTCTATACAACAAAACTTTCATAAAACACACAAAAATGTAAAGACAGATTGCTGATTCATCCCTCAGTGATGCATGACTACTTTAAAAAAAAGTTGCATAACAAATGAATTAGTTTGTTAGATTTTCAATCAGAGGTTACACCAATGCTACAAAACACTGGGACATTATTAACCAGGCGTTTGTGGCATGAGGGAGGAGAGGGGGAAGCATCTACATGTAGGTTCCATAAGAACTCAAGTGTAGACAGCTTGGGAACTCAGAGCAGCCTATGGTATCTGTGAGTGTATTCCAGATAAGTTTAAGAGCACTGCAGAAACTGACTTTTCAGCAGATTTTGTTTTAAAACAAGAGGTCCTGTGGGACTCTATTTTTAACACATGATGAGCCCCCATACCAGCTAGTGTTAATTTTTTTCACATAAGTCGAATACCTGTTGCCCACTTATGCTGAATATAAAAACATTTTCAAATCAGATTAAGGGTTCTGAATGGTGAAAGTATGAGTGGTACCAAAAATCCTGCATCTTCCAGACTAACTCCAGATATTGACCCACAAATTTCACTTGAACAAATTTTATTTGTGACCCGAGAATGAAGCAGAATACCAATCATCAAAGCATTGCATCCACTGGTTTGAGAGATCTTTTAAATGTTTGGGGTAAATTTCCCCCACATACATCCCATTGGTACTGAGGCACTTCAAGTGAACAAATTGAAAGGCTATCACCACACAAATATAGTGTATACAATTTATCTGAATTTAAACAAAGTAGTGTTTGAATAAAAAGATTTCAATTTTCCAATTTCCAGCTGCATTAACTGATAGAATGCTAGATTATTTTTCCTGGTCTGAAATTGTCATTCAAAAGTTGTTTTGTTACAAATTATATGACCGTGCATACTGGATGAAGGCATTCTCCAATAATTTGTAATAAAACAGATTTATAAGAACAAAATATTTTTTGCATTTGACCAAATATGAAACATGAGCAAGGAAAATATCGGCTTTTGCTTTGGCATCCTATATTTTTTTAAAGCCCTGATAGTGGATTCTAGTACTCAACCAGTTAGGATGCTGTATAAGTAAGAAAAATTTGTTTACTTTGAAATTCTCACCTCTGATATCAATATTCCACAAATTCAAATGAAATATGCACAAATTATACATCAAAATGAAGGATCAACTCACAGAATTGACAGCAGGCACCAATGGTTTCCTGTAAGTCTGTTACCGAATCTGTACCAGAACTGATAATAAAATAATATTTCCTGAGAACAACTTGTGGCCAAATGATGCAGCGATAGGACTGCATTATGGAAAAGGACAATGCTGTCTGCATTCTTTAATGAAGATGGATTCTACATGTATGTTCAATGGACATGTGCAAATCATTCGATGAAAAAGTTATAAACTGAGTTAAGGGATCTTCATTTTGGAGAAAAAAAAATAAATAAAAATTAAAGTTTTTCCAACACACCGACCCTATTTTTTTTTATCCTGTCAGCAGAAACAGAGCACAAATATTTTTTAGGCCTAACCATCGAAAAACAAAATCATAATTCTAGGAAATTTCACCAGGTGTCATGATACCTTTCACAGAATATGTCAACTTTGTTGTCTCCATATAATAACTGTATGCTGTATTAAGCCGATCTTTCTCATTTTTTTTTTATTTTAGAGGGCACTGTATACCGCTTTCTCTGTACGATGACCATGACATGAAATCTAGACTGAACCATCAATGTAAATACATGTAAGGCCTAAAAAAATAAAAAATCTGTTTCTCAGGCCCTCCCACGTATGGTCCTTTTAGCTACCGCATGCTCTCTTTTTATTACCAATTTAAACTTAAAAAAAATAAAAATTAAATGGTTTATGTCTGATATTTTACCCAAGTTAAAAAAATTGATGAATTTGTCCCTTGAGTGCAAGACGGCTTTGCAATGCTTTAGCATTGCAAAGTCTTCTTGCACTCAAGGGGTGAATTACACCACCACCCATGCTATTCTGTAGATTATGAGGCCTAAAACTTGAACCAAGAACATTAACTTTTGATGGCAAAAAAGTAATTACTGAAATAAAAAATAAAATAAAAAAACACTCGTCCGCATGCAATTTCACAAATAATGGCCCGAGAAACAGAAGATCTACTTTGTGTGGCCTAAAGCAGACAGTTTTTTTAATTTACCCCCACAAAGCGCAGTCACTGTGTTTTGAAGAATTTTAATGTCCTAGCTTTGTTCATGGATATCTGAAGCACATTTGGACACAAGTTGTTTGCCTGAAATATTATTTTGTTATCAGTTCTGGTATGAATACGGTAGTGGACTGCAAGGAACAATGGTGTTACCACAGGTGTCTGCTGCCAACTCTGAGTTATTTATTTATTGTTGTTTAAGGTCACATACTTCTGCACAATGGCTAATCATGACCACAACATGGAGATAAAGTCAAGGTCAGTCAATCGTTTATACCCCATGTTGCCTATTTTAGAGGACTCGCACCCCAAGCAATAGTGACTGGGTCCTATTTTACCAGTGAAATAGAGCTTGTTTACCATAGTAAACAAGCACTGCTTCACTTCCTGGGGTTCCCACGGGGGCAACTCTTGAGTTGATTTCATATATTTTTAGCTGCGACTAGCAGCTCTATAAGTGGCAATGTCGGTCTGTTGGTCGGTCGGTTGGTCGGCCGGCCGGTCGGTCTGTCGGTCGGTCTGTCTGTGACCAACGAGTTTCAAAACTCAATAACTTTTTAAATACTTGATGGAATGACTTTATATTTGGCATGTAAGTGTATCTTATTGATGTCTAGCCACTGTTCAATGCATGTGTTGTTCCAAATATTTTTCTTGGAATTATGGCCCTTGATGAACTTAGAATTTTGTGAGATTGCACCACCCGTCGCAGCTACGGCATCGATGTCGCAATTTTTTTCAAGTTCTATACGTTGCAACATTCATTTTGGTGTATAATTTGGGTATATTTAATTCCAATTTATGGAATATCACAGGTGGGAATTGCAAAGTAAACAAATTTCACTTACTTATATAGCACCTCAATGTCATTATGATGTCATTATATTTTTTTTTATATTAACCCCTCACAGAACACCCACAGGGTCATAGGCAAAACTTTTTCACATTAATCAAATACATGTTAACTAATCAAGCTATAAACCAAATTCAGTTCAAATTGGCTCAGGGAGTTTAAATTTTCACAATCTGAGTGGGGCTTCGAAACTTGCCCCTCCCAGGGTGATGACAAATATTGCCCCAGAAACTTCCTTGAACAAACTTATAGCTAGACTGTAAGGAAAGCTGTATATTAAACAAACCCTAAAAGCATGCACATTAAAATGGTGGCAAAATTTGCATGTATTTTCATTGTTCATATATGTACTTCAAATGCATTTGCATGTACTACAGTGAGGGTGTGGTGGCTCAGTAGGAAAAAGTGCAGGCTGCAAGGCGAGAGGTCCTGGTTCGAATCCACCTGTAGTAACCCTATTGTGTCCTTGGGCAACAAACTTCACCACCATTGCCCATGTGGGGGCACGGTGCCATTGTGTACTAAGGCATACTGCACGTTGAGGGTGCATTTGTCTTCAACCTATGCTAACCCTGCTTGTGTGGAGTTAGTATGTTAGGAAGCCAGACAGTTGCCTGCCATTGCTTGGTGGTTCTCTCCAGATACTCCACCTTCCTCTGCCCCATAAACTGTCCTACAAAAGGCGACCATGGCTGTCGAAAGGATCATTAACCCCAAATAAATAAATAAATTGTAAAATAAATTAATACATGTACTACAGTTGATCCTGAGCAGAGCTTCAGAACAATGAAATTGCTGACCCACGATACTAACAGACCAGAAAAATTCATTATACTGATTTCTTTTCATTACTCAAACAAAAACTTCAAAATTCAGAAAAAGATACAATGGGAACTCATTAAAAAGTACTGACCAGTGCCGATACCAACTGTAGAAAAAGTGTAGACAGAAAATTAGAAATCAGGAAACGGAATAACGTATGAATGTGTTAATAATTTATACCCATATTTGGTGATATAAATGCTTACTAGTAGTATTATACATATCATGCAAATCAAAAATTTGATTAAGAAAAATTTTGTCTTCATTTTCTATCCAACAAAATGTTTATAAAACTCCCCAAAATGTGTAGACAGGTTGCTGATTCGTCACTCAGTAAAGCATGACTACTTTAAAAAAAAAACTTCATAATAAATGAATTAGTCACCAACATCGTTTGATGTCACAGCAATGCTACAGACACTGGGGCATTATTAACAAGGAGTTTGTAGCACATGAGGGAGGAAAGGGCGAACCATCTACATGTAGACAGCTTGGTAACTCAGGGAAGCTTATGGTATCTGTGAGTGTATTTCAGGTATGTCAAAGAGCTCTGCAGAAACTGACTTTTTAGCCAACTTTGTTTTAAAACAAGAGTTTTAAGCTATAAGATATATCGATAAAACCAGTATTCAGACCAGTATAAACTGAATACCAGTGCAATTTCAAAAATATTGGTTTATCTTCATTATTTATTTACTCACAATAAAATTTTCTAGACTAGATGTCTTCAGTTTTAACTGTAGTCCTGAATGAATAATATTATCCTTTTACCCAACAAATCAGCCACATCGACCAGCATAATACCTGTACGCATATTCAGCAGTTGAAAAAATATTTTTTTAAAAATTCAACAAAACCATATGATGTGATCCCTCACTGGAATGAGCTTGTTCCAACGAGGGTTCACATGATATTATTTTGTTGACATTTTTGAAAAATTTGATAAAATACTATTTAAAATAATAAATTTTGATATCGTGTGTGTTGGGCAAAGGATTATTTGAACTGCATCATCAAGGCTTGCTAATTTATTCCACTGTGATGGCTCAAGTCTCTATTCAGATATCTGAACAGTCTTTTGATATCCCGGTGTACTGCAACATTTTTTTAATACCGATACCAGTATTCAGTTTAGAATATTGTGCAGCCCTATCAGGAGCTCCTAAAATAGCCCAAGCATCATGCCTATTTTCCAGTTAATCATAAAGTATAGGGATCCTTGATACACCCATCAGGATTCAGTTCATTTTCACACCTCAAGAGGATATCTAAGAACAATATTGAATTCCTCAAGCTCATAGTTGCTTACAGAATGATTTTGAAATTATGTTTATATTTTTAGTACATGCTAAGCCCCCCCCCCCCCCCTACTCCCCATCTCCCTCATGAGAGCTAGTGTTAACTTTTTTCATATTGCTCAAATACCTGTTGTCCAGTTATGCAGTACATCAAGTTTTATTCAAAGCAGACAAAGGAATACAGCAACAACCAAAGTTGATTGGGGGTGCTTCATGTCCTGTTTTGGAAACTCTGTGGATGGAGTCACAGCACTCTTGTTTTTTCACGGGTGATTATTTTCAAACTATCTAAATGTTTTTCATGGGTGGCTATTTTCAAGCCATCTAAATGAAGGTAATGACAACATTTTGGGGGCTAAGATTAGCCGAGGTTGATTCTCACTGGAATAAATTAAATGACAAAAGATTTGCAGCAACTATAGAATAAATCTCTTCTAAAACCATTTCAAAAAGAAAATTCAATGCTCTACACCAGATGTTATACAAAATTCTGTATTAAATTTATTAATGGGGAGGTAACACTAGCCATTCTGGGTCCTGATGCTGTGAAAATTCAAAGCTGGCAGACAATTGTTCGAGCATATGAAATGTAGAAAATTGAGTGAAAAGGTGAAAATAATATTAGTCTTCACCCTCTTAATGGACTTCACAATATTTTCAAATGATTTTCAACAGAATTACATTGTTGTTATGAATATTTGAAAAATCATACTCTCTTTATTTTTCTTGAAATAACTTTTTTCAAATTGTAAACAAATGATTTTTTGCCAATCCAGTTCAAAGTTAATCAAACACCCAAGTTTTAAAAGGACAAATTCTTCAATTTTGTTCATAAGAAGTAAAAGCATTGCTGATTTTCTTTATTAGTTGTCATTCAAGACACGAGGTATATGTATTATGATGAAGTTGATCAGGCAAATTTATAACTAGTCATCAATTTCTTGAGTCAACCTGTGACTGTGCTTACAGTTACAACTAGAAGTCCTGTCATGAATAGACTCAATAGTGTGCTTTTCTAGGCTTAATTGCACGTTGGAATTGCACGCAATTGCCATATCGAATGGCATCCACAGCACAGCAGGTTCTCCTGATTACTCATAGCAAACACAACTCTGCCAATGGACCTCCGGGTTACCCGGAGGTCCA
The DNA here is from genome assembly GCA_031216915.1 of Pictodentalium vernedei. Classification (NCBI taxonomy): domain Eukaryota; kingdom Metazoa; phylum Mollusca; class Scaphopoda; order Dentaliida; family Dentaliidae; genus Pictodentalium; species Pictodentalium vernedei. The sequence goes on along the minus strand of CM062291.1, from coordinate 342,916,644 downwards.
TTGGCTGAAACATTGCTTGTACACAGGCCATATGTACAGAATTTGATAGCTTTACTTGGGTCATAACGCATACATTAACGCGCATATCAAAGTGCTATTTGTGTGCATTTCATGACAGGACTTCTAGTTTTAACTGTAGCTAGACTACCTCAGCTGGTCAGTAATACAACCTTATTGAATTTTTCAATTCAATTAATGTATCACTGTGTGTACCTGGTGCTATTTAAAAATTTTGTTGACATTATGTATGATGTAGGAAGAAGTGCCAACGTTATTAAAACTAAATATTGCCCATGTGGAGGGTGGTAGCTCTGTGGTTACGAAATTGAACTTTAAACTGTTCTTAGTTCAATTCCCGCCAAGGTTAACTGCATTGTGTACTTGGGCAAAGCACTCAAGTTAATCTTGATAACTCATTTGTGGGCAATGCGATTCTGAGTACTAAGGCATACTGCACATCAATGATGCACTTGTCTTCAACCTATGCTAACCATGCTCGTGTGGAGTTAGTACATTGTGGAGACTGGAAGTTGCTTGCCATTTCACAGTGGTTCTGACAGGGTACCTTGACTTCCTCCATCCATAACGCTGTCTGACACATGGTGGCCTGGGGTGTCATAAGAGTCATTAAATCCCATTACATAAATAAATAAATTACATATTGTAAACCTAATCCCAGCTTTTCTTAAAAATCTGATAATTAGGCATTTCTTATATGAAGATTCTCCTCGATTTGAGGACAAACCATGGCTCAAATAGTGCTGAAATAGTTTGTAACTGGCTATCAGCATAATTGGTTGGAAAATCTGTCAACCGGATAATCATTATACCTTTAGTTCATGGAGTAGCATCTGGAGAATAAATAGTATCGTATTTGTCTGCGAGACATTAAGAATTCTTTTGCTGATGTGAACGTTGTCAAAGCTACCAAACATTTGCCAATTTTAGTGATGAACCGACAATCGGAATCTGCAATCAGAACCGGCTGGTTATGGGGCATCGGAAATTATGATAACTGGCAGTTGTCAGTTATTCTATATTTAACACTGACTATTAAAAATCCCTTTGATATCTGGCCATTTCAATAAAGATTTCCCATTAAAAATGTGTGTAGTCCATAGCAAAAAAGTAAGGGATTTGCAGAGCAGAGATAATATGGAATTTACCCACTGTAATCGGTACGAAATTGCTACCATTTCCTGAAGACTGTACAGTTTATGTCAACATTAGAGGGAGGTAACACGTTGAAAAAATAACATTGAATAATATCACCTGACAAACATGTAAACCTTGCATCATACGACTTCACAGCCCACATTAACATCAAAGTTTTTGTATTCATTTAAAACACAAAGTATGTGTGCTCAGTAATCAGTATATTCCTTGTTAATACAGCCAAGTGTATTGCATCCTCACACAAAACCGTATTAACACTGTTTTACTGGAATAAAACCCAATCTTCATGAGAACGATACCGTGTGATTGTATCGTTAATAATAATTTTTCACCACACCCAAACCAAAATGCAAATATTATTTTGGCTAATATCGCCCAGCACTAAATATGCATACTCTGAGAAGTTATGTGGTATTAAGCTTTCGTAATTGATGATTCATCCACAAAATTCTGTAGTAAAACAGGCACCAACAGATTTTCTTCAGTGTCCCACTTCAACCATCGGAATCGGCAAAGAAATAACAGGTAATCCATTGCAAGTTATGATAATCGGTTCATCACTAGTCAATTTACAATGATCAAATCACCCAATCAATTCCACGCTGTGACAGACAGATGATCCAACCTGTTCTGTTCTGTTGTGTTTGGACATGATATGGTTTTGTTGAAATTATTTGAAAAATAATTTTTTTTTCAGCTGCTGAATTTGCATATTACGCAGGCAGATGCGGGCAATTCGTTGGGTAAAGGGTTAAGAGAATAAGACTTTTTAAATATTTGGGGGAAGTTGTGTAGGGTGTTTAGTAGCAAATGCATCTGAGCAATGTGAGCTGTATAGATAATGCCAAAGATTTTTCAGTACTTCCATCAGAAATTCCTATAGGCAATGAAATAAAAAAAGAGTGATTAACAAATTTTGGGCTGCCAAAAGTCATTTTATTATAATTTTATGAAATGAACTACAGTATGGCCGCCGTGGAAATTCACTTTCCACGCTGTGGCCTGTGGGAAGTATTTTCATGGATGCAACAATATTGAATTAAAAGCATACATGGACATCATGGTCCATGCATGGATTACGACCAGTCCACAGTGACTGTACTGTACATATACTGCCCCACTTGCATTTGAATAGGTTGAATGACAGTACATGTAGTACTTTTTCATCGTTAAGATATCTAAAAAAAAAAAATCCATGATCCAAACACAGTCCACATATTTTGCCTCATTTCTTCTTATTATTTAGACATTACGTTCAAATTCATTTCCGCATTCACCCATACATTGCCAACCTCCACAATTGGCACAAAAACAAAAAATAAGAATTATTTCAATATTAAAAATATTTTTTTCCGGCCCCTATAGATCAACTCTTTTAACAGACACAACTTGGGTTCTAGTCGTTTTGTCCCATGGTCATTTCGTCCCATTTTAGGCATTTCGTCCCATTTATTTGGGTCGTTTCGTCCCATGTAGATTTTTCACTTTGGTTGTTTCGTCCCATGTTGATTTTTCACTTTGGATGTTTCATACCATCCGAGATTGGCCAGGTAATCTCAAATTTGGTGGATTTTTTTATGATTATTTCTCAGTGAGGCTATGCAAATATGGATATCATTGGAACCGGCTTGATCAGTTAGTTCCAATAATATCCATATACGCATGGTTTTGCTGGGGAAAATGTAAGACACTTCATGCCGGCTCATTCATTTTTTGGACAGTTTTGACCGATTTGTTACAGGGTTAAGTCACAACGGGACATATAACGCAGTGAATAACTCCAAAGTAATTTTGCTATTTCAGCCTACAATATAAACGCATCAGCAACTTAATTTTGTTAACTTATTTAATCGCAATATATCGAAATTACTTTGGAATTATTCATTGAAAAAGCGAAAGTAGAAAGTTGCACTTTTTGAGTGAATAATTCCAAAGTAATTCCGATATTTTAGCCTACAATATAAATGCATTGGCAACTTAATTTTGTTAACTTATTTATTCGCGATACATCGAAATTGCTTAGGAATTATTCACTGAAAAAGCGCAACTAGAAAGTCAATCTCGGATGGGACGAAACGTCCAAAGTGAAAAATCAACATGGGACGAAACGACCAAAGTGAAAAATCTACATGGGACGAAACGACCAAAATAAATGGGCCGAAACGTCCTGGGATGAAACGACCATGGGACGAAACGACCATGGGATGAAACGATCTGATCCCCACAATTTTATTAAGTCTGGGGAGTGGGGGTGGGAATTCTGAATTTCAAGGACTAATGTTTTCATCTCAAAACTGCGTTCCCTTAAGTACATGTAGCTTGTAGGTTACACCTATTTTCATATTAATATTAATACTTCACTGATGCAGTACTGGCACAAGTCCTTTGTTCTTCATATGGCCTCACTGTTCAAACCGAGCTTTTCATGAAAAAATACAAGAAAAGTTTCCATTTTTCTCACAACTGTCAGTTTCACTGATAAATAGATTACAGTGAAGATAGGAAACACGGAAAATTGCAAGTTAATATCGAAGAGTCGAACAGGGTAAGGGGAATCTAATTTTTCAGTGAACATTGCCATTCTGACACGGTTCAACCACCACAACACAGGCAACGTTGACAGTCCTTAAGCTAATGTCAACATTCTTAATAATGACATAAAACTTCGATGGGACTCTCAGTATCTCTGGAGCCGAAAGTGTCTGTTCTAACAGATTTAACGCAGTCTCAGAACAGAAACCTGAAACAAATGTTCCGGTGTTCGAAAAATCAACACTGGCAACTCGTCCTATTTCAAAGTTTCTGAACCGGCAGTTCTAAACACAAATTTATTAAATTAATAATTAGACTAACGCTCTCATTATTTTGATAACAAATACGCAGTCATATACTTTGGAAAAATCCGCAATTATAACTGAAGGGACTGAATGCGTTTTATTCATAACCTTCGAAGTTCGGGACACAAGCGCATGGTCGACTGTCGAATCATTTCAAAGAGTTCTCCGTAAATTATTCTCGAATGTAGATTAAAACCATTTTTGAGTAATTTTCAACGAGACTTTGACCTTAACATCTTTCCCAGTAAATAACGATCTGTAATGCGACAGAAATACGATCAAATACGCATGTTTTGTATACTAGTCTGTTTTTCATACCACAGAGCCGCCATTTTGAATGAAGGGATAAAATTGAAAAACTGCAACGCTGACGGCAGCGAAAAAATATGTTTTTAAAATAATAACTTCGCATGTCAAAATATAAACGCAAAAGATAGAAGAATATTTAATTTAAAAATCGCGATGTAGCACCCGAAGATATACACTCATTTATCACAGCGGTGGTCCCTTTATACAGGTCTACTTAAAACTGGTTTTTAAGGAAAGAAGAATATACGAGGTCATTTAATTATGGTCACCGCACGGAACAAGAAAATTAAAGATGTGTCATAAATTGTTCCGAAATGATCATTAACATCTACTTTTCCATCTCCAATGTCTGTTGTGCCTTCAAAATTAGATTTATTATCCTTTTGAATCACCCAAAGTTTTAAGTAGACCGACAGTGGTCGCCTTAATATGGCGGTCTCCTTAAGACTGTATTCTAAGCATAAACGGTCTCCCTTAAATTGGTTTACGGGTTCTATATATATATATATATATATATATATATATATATATATATATATATATATATATATATATATAAAATATATATATATATATATATATAACTTCGTCAAATTGCCGTCATGCTCGGAAGTTTACTTCCTTCTAATGCATTTATATTACTACGCAAGGAGGGTATAAAAAAATTATATTTTCCATCAGCGGTATTGATGTCTGATTGACGCGGGTTGGGTACTGGGGCGGAGATATGGAGGCGCGCTTTTAAACGATTGAATGATTCGGGCCAAGGAGTGGTTGGATGTGTGAATACGGCATACGAACTTACTTGCCTCTGCCTCTGTTACCAGGGCGAGGTTTTAGAAATAGTGTCTAATTCATATTTGTTATTTACGTAATAACGCGGAACATATCTTTACTTGTTGCCACCCAAGGAAGATATTATACGGTATTTTTTCATAATTTACTCTTGAATACAAAAAGCAAAGTGAAGCGCGGAACATATCTTTACTTGTTGCCACCCAAGGAAGATATGATACAGTTATTTTGCGCGTAATAGACTCGGGTACGGGGAACAACATGAAACGGGGAACATATCTTTACCACCCAAGGGAGATATGATACGGTGTTTTTACAAGCAATACACTTGAATATGGAGAACAACGCGTTTGAACAATTCGGGTCAAGGAATGGTTGAATGTGTGAATACTGCATGCGAACTCGCTTCTGCCTCTGTTACCAGGGCGAGGTTGAGATAAATGATTGAATGCTTCTAATTCTAAGGCTGAGAACAAAAAATGCGCGCAATAACGCGGAATATATCTCCACTCGTTACCACCTAAGGAAGATATGATACAGTCTTGTTTGTCCATAATTTACAATTAAAAACAGTGAACAACGGGTAATGCGGAACATATCTTTACTTGTTGCCACCCAAGGAAGACATGCATCGGCGATTTTACAGACGGGTTCGTGATTAGGAGCTAGGCGGCCACTTGCCAAATAATAAATCGATCTGTAAGACGTACGCGTATCACGATCAATTTTATAATTCCCATTCAACAATTAGGATCAGCGTGACGCTAAATTTTACGTTCCCATGACGCGATACACATTGGTACGGCACTTAACGTAACGGAATAAGTATTAGTCAAAAAATGAAAGCCGCTTAGAAGGAAGTAAACTTCCGAGCATGACGGCAATTTGACGAAGTTATATAAAATATTTGATGAAGTGTATATATATATATATATATAACTTCGTCAAATTGCCGTCATGCTCGGAAGTTTACTTCCTTCTAAGCGGCTTTCATTTTTGACTAATACTTATTCCGTTACGTTAAGTGCCGTACCAATGTGTATCGCGTCATGGGAACGTAAAATTTAGCGTCACGCTGATCCTAATTGTTGAATGGGAATTATAAAATTGATCGTGATACGCGTACGTCTTACAGATCGATTTATTATTTGGCAAGTGGCTGCCTAGCTCCTAATCACGAACCCGTCTGTAAAATCGCCGATGCATGTCTTCCTTGGGTGGCAACAAGTAAAGATATGTTCCGCATTACACGTTGTTCACTGTTTTTAATTGTAAATTATGGACAAACAAGACCGTATCATATCTTCCTTAGGTGGTAACGAGTGGAGATATATTCCGCGCATTTTTTGTTCTCAGCCTTAGAATTAGAAGCATTCAATCATTTATCTCATTTCTTTGATTCTCTAATTTGTCCTTAGCTTGGATCTTCACCACTAGTTAATAGGTGACTATATTGAATACAGTTTTCATCTTACAATACAAGGTTCAGTGTTGTGGTTCAATGCAAACTTCTTTTCTTTCTTGCTTTTTTTATAGAATTGGGTAGGTTCTAGAGTACAGTACATTCCTGTGTTCTGATCCTTCCCTGGCTAAATAGGACCTGGTCACCAGTGTCTGAGATAAATGATTGAATGCTGGTTGAGATAAATGATTGAATGCTTCTAATTCTAAGGCTGAGAACAAAAAATGCGCGGAATATATCTCCACTCGTTACCACCTAAGGAAGATATGATACGGTCTTGTTTGTCCATAATTTACAATTAAAAACAGTGAACAACGTGTAATGCGGAACATATCTTTACTTGTTGCCACCCAAGGAAGACATGCATCGGCGATTTTACAGACGGGTTCGTGATTAGGAGCTAGGCAGCCACTTGCCAAATAATAAATCGATCTGTAAGACGTACGCGTATCACGATCAATTTTATAATTCCCATTCAACAATTAGGATCAGCGTGACGCTAAATTTTACGTTCCCATGACGCGATACACATTGGTACGGCACTTAACGAAACGGAATAAGTATTAGTCAAAAATGAAAGCCGCTTAGAAGGAAGTAAACTTCCGAGCATGACGGCAATTTGACGAAGTTATATAAAATATTTGATGAAGTGTATATATATATATATATATATTAAAGTTTGGTTAGTCGTTTGTACCTGTGCAGCCCATTTTTGAGGACTTCCGCCCCAGACACTGGTGACCAGGTCCTATTTAGCCAGGGAAGGATCAGAACACAGGAATGTACTGTACTCTAGAACCTACCCAATTCTATAAAAAAAGCAAGAAAGAAAAGAAGTTTGCATTGAACCACAACACTGAACCTTGTATTGTAAGATGAAAACTGTATTCAATATAGTCACCTATTAACTAGTGGTGAAGATCCAAGCTAAGGACAAATTAGAGAATCAAAGAAATGTACATAATTGCCAAATTCAATTAATTTTCATAATTTTGAAATTCATTGTTTAATATTTTGCCACATTTCTTATCTTGGGGCAACACTAAAATGAAGAGAGTGAAAGAACAACTCGAAATTAGGTTGTTTTTTTTTTTAAAGTTATATAAAGGGCCTGAAACAAGTTCGGGACGAACTGTTAAATTTAGGGAGGGGCAGGTGTAACGTTTAAGGGTGTAGCAATTAAAAAAAAAAGAAAAAGAAAAGTATTTAATAAACTTTAAGAGCTGTGAGCTCATTGTCATTGAGCTGCAACTTTAATCTTTATCCACGTTAGTTTATTGGATCAATGTTGAAGTTCAAGGATTTATGGGCTTTAGTTTAGGCATAATTTGCCTGGTTATAAATGGCCATTGTCATAATTAAATTTGTAATTCACACGTTGTAAACTATCATTATCGTCGTCTGTCAGAGATGTGCCATTTTGTATTCGTGTAGCTGAAACTATCGCTTTTCAACTGCACAGTGTTAGTAGTAGTACTGTTACGGTAATTTTATACCCTTCGGCCGGCTGCTTCGGCTTGCAATTTCGGGTAGAAATCCTTCATGTCACACTCTCTTATGGATGTGACCGTTTCTATAAACTCCGGTAATTCGAAATATATCAATAGTGAAGCGTAATCACCATTATTTATTTGTAAATCTTTCTTTATGTTCTGAAACACGTATCAACAAAATCCTGTGTTATTTTTGTCAGCCATCGCTTTGCAGTCACGTGGTACCGCTTCACTTCAAGGACGTATGACGTAGCGACCGACTTTCTGCATTGGAATGTACGGACGACCAATGCGACCATTGGTTGCTTTGGTCGGAAACCCAGCCTAGTCATTGGTTGCTTTTGTTGGTCGTTGGTCGGGCTGTATAAATACCGCCGTTGGTCGTTGGTCGAGGTCTTCCGTTTGTCAACAACCGATCGGAACGCACACGTCAGCATATAAAGTGAGATTGAGAACAAAAGTTATTACTACACAGCAACTAAATATATAGAAAGGTACTTGGAACAGCAAGGGCCTACCAATAAAGAATCCTATTGCCGTTTTTATACTGAATCTTATAAAGTGAAGCAACCCAGATACTATCATCACGACACAGAGTACTGACGAAACGAGTGACATGTAAACTACACATAAACCTTGGGTCCAAAAGCAAGCAATATACGAAGTACATGTATACCCTGCCATTACAGAACACTCGACGTTGACCAGTATTTTACTACAGACTGCTTCACTTTACTAGACTGCTTCACGACACAGAAACTTCAGAATTTCAAGTTCATTTCATACCATGTCGTGACTGCAACTATGACACCGAAATTATTAGTCAGCTCTCGGTTTGGGGGAACAACAATGGGTTAATATGTTATTGAGAGAGGGATTGGCGGACATTATAATACATAAAATACCGGTATGCCTATATTATACTGATTGGCCAACTAGCTTTTACATCATTATTCACAGAACAACTGTAACTTTCATACATCTAGAATATTGTTAATAAATTATTATTGTTAACCTTTAACCTTTTCTTTATAATTTAAATCCTATTCCGTTTACTGCTGGACAGGGCGTATTGTTAATTAGACCAGGGTTCTTCCATTTACGCAATGTAAATGATAATCCGTGTTGTGGTTTGATTTGGTAAATACCTGAAGAGGCATTTACCCTCGTTGTTCCTCACCGACTAGCAGTTTCAGGCCTCAACCTAGAGTCACCCCAAAAGACCCTAGACCTGTCATAGCTCCTGTAAGTGGCTCCAGTCTACAAGACTATTTAGAGAGACCTGGGTTTGCAGATTCACAAGACTACAGAATATACTCACACTGCTGACGTAGATTGATGTATTTATGAGTAAGCCATCCAAGAGCCAACATAAAGACCTGGAGCAAGAATTAGTACTGCATCTGGTTATGATTTAGCAGTCATGACAGACTTGTCAGCATAGTCAAGTGTAGAGAATTACAGATAGAGACCTCACATTCCTTGACTCCCAGCCTGTTTAGTTTAAACCCTTGGAAACTGCTATGTCTGATGCCATATGACCTCTTGAGCCTTATACATTCACAGGCCACACTCTACCTACATTTATATTTGCTTGCTCGGCATATTTTTGGTGGCCCCACCCCCCCGTGTACGTTACAGCTGGTTTTGTTTACATTGGCCTGGCGGGGGTTCGAACCCACGCTGAGAGAGTTTCCTTCGGCACCAACCGCCTAGCGAAACTATACTGAACCACGCACACCACTCGGCCACCGACAGACCCCAAAAAGGGAATGCTAGTTAACCAAGTATAAACGAGGCCAGTACAGAACACACGGAATACTCAATTATTTAATTATTCATGAGATAGTTGCATCTAAGCACTTAATTCTACGAACTGCACCTCAGAAGAAATCAGCGACAGAACTTGTCTTTTTCAAATTTCTCGGATGCCATAGAATTAAGAAAGGACGCTGGTTTTGTTTACATTGGCATGGCGGGGGTTCGAACCCACGCCGAGAGAGTTTCCTTCGGCACCAACCGCCTAGCGAAACTATACTGAACCACGCACACCACTCGGCCACCGACAGACCCCAAAAAGGTAATGCTAGTTAACCAAGTATATACGAGGCCAGTACAGAACACACGGAATACTCAATTATTTAATTATTCATTAGATAGTTGCATCTAAGCACTTAATTCTACGAACTGCACCTGAGAAGAAATCAGCGACAGTACTTGTCTTTTTCAAATTTCTCGGATGCCATAGAATTAAGAAAGGACCGTGGTTTTGTTTACATTGGCATGGCGGGGGTTCGAACCCACGCCGAGAGAGTTTCCTTCGGCACCAACCGCCTAGCGAAACTATACTGAACCACGCACACCACTCGGCCACCGACAGACCCCAAGAATGGAATGCTAGTTAACAAAGTATATACGAGGCCAGTACAGAACACACGGAACACTCAATTATTTAATTATTCATCAGATAGTTGCATCTAAGCACTTAATTCTACGAACTGCACCTCAGAAGAAATCAGCGACAGTACTTGTCTTTTTCAAATTTCTTGGATGCCATAGAATTAAGAAAGGACGCTGGTTTTGTTTACATTGGCATGGCGGGGGTTCGAACCCACGCCGAGAGAGTTTCCTTCGGCACCAACCGCCTAGCGAAACTATACTGAACCACGCACACCACTCGGCCACCGACAGACCCCAAAAAGGGAATGCTAGTTAACCAAGTATATAAGAGGCTAGTACAGAACACACGGAATACTCAATTATTTAATTATTCATCAGATAGTTGCATCTAAGCACTTAATTCTACGAACTGCACCTCAGAAGAAATCAGCGACAGTACTTGTCTTTTTCAAATTTCTCGGATGCCATAGAATTAAGAAAGGACGCTGGTTTTGTTTACATTGGCATGGAGGGGGTTCGAACCCACGCCGAGAGAGTTTCCTTCGGCACCAACCACCTAGCGAAACTATACTTTTTTTTATCTATTATTTATAAAAACAGGTAAAACTTTTTACAAAATATAGATATATGATCCATGCTGACAAATGATCATCTCACATACCACCCATTCACACCCTGGCACGTGTACCCAACCCCTGACTGTAAGACTGACGTGGAAGCTTTACAGTCAACTTAACCCGCCCTATATCCCAATGTTTTTTCACTCCGCACACCCACACTCACCCACACACTCAAATGAAAGTACACTAGCAAATACAAAATTACAAAAGGACTAATATTGACTCGAATATGAGATTGATTAAGATTTTTGATTTTTTTTTTTAAATGAAGCTCCTGAATTCTGTGTGTATCCACATCATAATCTCGTCGCCTGGGTGCTACAACGCACCATGTCCCCATGGGACATAGAACATTCCAGCACCCAGTCGACGATCTATCATGGCTTAATATAATGTTTACTTAGAGCAGACACCCATGTGACAACCACAGTATATTAAAATTAAAAATCCAGTAATTTAAGGAACCTTTGCTATCTAATATCAAACTCCATGCTAAACGTGTCTCCATCAAATCTAACATTACTGTTGAATTTTATTATATTTTTAAAAAAATTACCTAGTTTCAAGTTACTGGCACACAATTCATAGTAATATTTTAAATGAGACGTTAGTAGTATCTTCCATAATGAATTAACTTGAACTAACCTATTTTCTTTCATAAAGTAATTTCTTCTTCGATATATCGCCAATCTGTAAGAACTCAACAATAAGTTCACAAAGACAAAATTAACTTTTTGGAATTTAGTATGACAACCAAAGAGAAGAAAATGATCAAACTGTTCAGCACTTAAAGGCACAGATGAATTATGGAATAAATTATCCAACATATGTCTGCATAGCTTTCTACTTTTTGCCAAAAGAGGGCAATTAAGAAAAACATGTTGGATATCTTCCTTGTCCAATTTACACATTGGACAAGCAGCAGAATCTTGCTGTTTCGATAAGTATTGCTTTTCCATTGTGTAAATTATGTTATGGTAAATTCTAAAATCTAAATCAATCATATCAAAAGATTTTAAGCCTAAATCCACAAGAGGCCAAACCAAGTTGAAAGAACTCTGATTGAAAAGATTAACCCAAAACAATTCACCAGAGGGAATTTGAAATTCACGATCTCTAAGTATTTCATAAGCAACTTTCGTCGACAAATGCCTAGTACTTGTAACTTAATATTAATATTAATAAAATACAATTTATCCACTACAGAGCAGTCATTAAGAGAAGCTGAATTATTAATATTTGTGCCAAATTCATTAACTTTAGATTTCCAAATGTCATTGATGGCACTTAATAATAAACGTATTTGGGTTTCAACTTTCGTACAAGAGCACAACGGATCTTCACACACAAGCTCATGAATAGCGTTTGTCCGCAAAAATCCGGGGACCACTTCATATAATATATCTTACATCTTGCAAATTCCGACCTCAATAAAATTTTCAAAAAATAGCATTTTGCCATCAAATGTAATTTTTGGGTTGTCAAAAAGTGGCTCCTCCCTAAAATCAAAACCCTGAAATACTGTCACCATATTTTCTTTCAATAACAAATTTCATGCTCTTAAAATGTCTCCATAAAATTCTGGCATACAATTCAGGGCTTTATTATAAATTTTGATGGAGAATATACCATCCTCCAACTGAAGATACTTATATTTCCTAAAATAAAACTGCATAAAATGAACCCACGGGAATTTGCTAATATTCTTTTTACGAATCCATTTACAACGAAGTGCGAACATTTTCGATTCTATATCAGGTATATTCAGTACTCCTTTGCAGGATTTACCAATAATAGATTTATACTTAATAATATGGTAGGAATTGTTCCACAGAAAATTCAAAACAATTGCTTTAATTTTGGCTATGTATACACCCGGTATAGAAATGACATTGAGCAAGTACCACAAGGTTGATAATAGTAATAAATTAATAACTACTGCTTTCCCTTTCAGTATCAAATACCGTTCCCTCCAAAAATACAAAATATTCGACAATTTCTGACCCTTTTTACCCCAGTTAAGAAACTCACATTGTTGACGATTATCACAAAGATATATACCCAGAATCTCTAAATAGCCATCAGCAATTGCGATAGGAAAATGGGAAGGGTCCTTTCCTTTCAAACTACCTAAAAGTAATATTTCAGATTTCGAATAGTTAATTCTTGCACCAGAGCCAAGAGAGAACAATTCGAATACTTTTAAGACTATTTCTGCCGATTCCATATCTATAAGGGTTAGCTTGTTGTCATCAGCATGCTGAAAAAAGTTTATATTCCATTGGGCTATCTGGGATTCGCAATCCTTGAATACCTGGGTTGTCATTAATCATTCTTGCCAGTGGTTCAGAGCACAGAACAAATAACAAGGCTGACAAAGGACAGCCCTGTCTGACAGATGAATGCACATCAAAGAAAGGTGAAACATGACCATTAACCTTAACACAACTCTTTGCATTTTTGTGTACAATTTCAATCCACTCTACAAAGTAAGATCCAAAACCAAATTTCCTGAGAACAGAAAACATGTAATTGTGATTAATCCTATCAAATGCCTTATTAAGGTCTATTTTCATAACTAGTCCTGGCAAATTGTTTTCTTCAGTGTAATTAATGAAATCTCTTATTGAAATGATTGTCTCACTAAGGTCCCTACCAGGTATACAGCATGTTTGAAAGTCAGAAACCAATTTGTGAACTACTGTTTTTAACCTATTGGCTAGGACTTTTGCTATTAATTTCCTGTCTACATTAAGAAGAGAGATGGGACGCCAATTAGAAATATCCCTCCCATCTCCTTTCTTCTTATAAACAAGAACAATAATACCACTAGTCATTGAACGACATAACGAACCACCATTCTTCACTGTATTCATTACCATTAGTAAAAGTGGGCCTGATTTATCCAAAACTTTACATAAAACTCTTTGCTAAGTCCATCCAAACCCGGGGATTTGGATAAGGCCATATTATCTAAGGCACATTTAACTTCATCTATTGAGAAAGGGTGATCACACATATGCCTGTCATCTTCTGACAACACTGTATCAACTGAATCAGTAAATAAGTTAATATCTGAATCAAGTAAATTGTGACCCTCATACATCTCCGCATAAAACTGTTTTACCCTATCTAAGATGCCAAAGGTTTCCTTAATCACAACACCATTTTCATCAAAAATTTCTGTACAGACATTTCCATTCTGTCTGAATTTTTCTAACTGTAGAAAATATTTAGTACATTTATCAGATTCAACATGAAATTTCGATTTAGATCGAATTATCGCCCCTTGACACCTTTGATGTTCAAATAAAGCAAGCTCTTCTTTCAAAGATTGTATTTTTGGAATATTTAAATGATATTTGTCCCTACTGCATTCCAATGCTAACTGTTTTTGAATTTGATACTCCTTTTCTTTGTTTCTTCTCTGCTTTTGTGTACTAAAAGATTGAGAAAATCTTTTAATTTTGAATTTCAAATTATCCCACCAAATTAGGGGCTCACTGTTGAACAGAGGACAACAAATCGCTTCGTCAATCAAATCATGTATACCATGTGAGTAGTCAGTATCACTGAGAACTGAATTATTTAGGGCCCAAACCCCTGGACCTCTTTCAATATTTTCTAAATTAAATTTCGCACAGACCATTGCATGATCGGAAAACATGGTATAATTCATGTAACAGTAAGTACTCAAGGAGATAAGAGCGCCAGAGCATAAAATATAGTCAATACGACTTTGTTGTAATGAACCCTGAACAATTCGTTGCCAAGAAAATTGCCTTTTAGCAAAATTCCTTCGTCTCCAAATATCAACCAGGTGATTACTTTCCACAAAATTTCGAAAGTATGTGGTCGAGCTATCAGTAATGCCACTATATCTATCAACTGGTTGCAAACAACAGTTAAAATCACCTAACATGATGCAATTATCAAGATTCTTAATTTTCTCACCTAAAAATTGAATAAAATTAACTTTTTCTTTGTAACAGTTGGGAAAATACACACAACAAATATTGAATGTTTTCTCCTCAACTGCAAACTTGATATGTAGAAAGCGGCCCATATTATCTTTGTTTACTTCTTTCACATTATTTTTAAACCTATCAGTGACCAAAATAGCAACACCCCTACTTTTCCCATCATGACAAGACTGGTAAATTACCCCCTTCCATGTATGTTTTAAATCATTTAGAAAATTAATGTCCCAAAAGGTCTCCTGTAGAGCAATAACATCAAAATATTTTTCTTGAAATATCGAGAAAACATTTTTCATCTTTCTAGTATCCCTTAACCCATTAACATTCAAACTGCAAAATAAAACCATCAGCAAGAAAAAGGGAAAATATATGCATATCATAGAAATTATTATTGTGCATCACTAACCCCAACAGACTTTTTGAATCTACCAACAGCTAAATTAGGTTTAAACCTTAATTTGCTCCTCCTCCTCCTGATGACAAGTGGAGCATCACTGACAATCAACATGTCATCAGAAACAGAACCAGCAGTATCAGTGACTTCACAAACAGAATCCTCTTCCTCTACATCAGAATCAAGTTCTTCTAAGTTTTAGGCAACACTTTCAGGGTAATCGTGATGAGGCATTTCACCTACATCACATGGAGAGACTTTATCTGCAGGGTCACCTTTATCAACAACAGTTGATTCTATTGCACCAGATGAGTCCACATCTGACACACATTCAGAATTTCAGATGCTTCAACATCATTTGAAATACTACTTTTCTCGTCTTTAGAAGACTCATTCTCCCAAAAACCCGCTTGAAAACCAAAAGCATCTACTTCACTTGTGTGCACTTTTGAACACGGCTGTATTTCAGACTCAGTATTAACCGACTTCATTTCCTTGATGGAGGATTCATTCATCACATTATGATTAGAAGCACTGACACTAATAACAGAATTCAACGATTGACTGTTAACCACAGATACACTGCTGGAATTAACTGCCTCTTGTTGTTTGTTTGGCAGAGAAACACAAACAAAAGATTCAGAAACTGAACAATACACCCGTGAGTCGTGAACAATTTCTTCATCCCTTATGTAAGCAGGTAGATGTAAAATTGACACGACAACAGAATCATGGTACACTTTGGAGCACTCGTATTTTGTTTTACCTATCATAAAACTATCATAAAACCATCTTTTAACAATTCAGTTGAATCTGCATCAGACAATGTGAGTTCATACAAATCACCGGAAACAGGAATGCATGCTAATATAATATTCACTCCACACAAATCTTCAGCTGCTTTTATCACATCAGCCGCTTTAATTTTAGAGTTATCAATGACATTGACACGTACTGTGAGTTCTTTTTTGTAAACCTCCTTTCCGCTCAGATGTGATCTATTACGTTTCTCCCCGACATTGGATTGATGACTGCTTGATGACTGAGAGTTTGAACAGGCCATTTCGACACTAGAAAGTAAATCCACCAAAATCAGTATTCCACACAAAATTTTAGCAAAAGAAAGTTACTAATGTATTCCAAAGAAACACTAGAATATAAAATGGATTAGATAGTGGAACAAAACATTTTAAACATCAGAGCTCCGAAAAAGTTGCCCTGCCATGATGACAAGGGAAACAACTCTATTGTTTACATTGGCATGGCGGGGGTTCGAACCCACGCCGAGAGAGTTTCCTTCGGCACCAACCGCCTAGCGAAACTATACTGAACCACGCACAGGGGCGGCGGAGCGAATTGAAAAGTGGGGGGGCACAGAGATGCCGAAGGCATCTGCCGCGAGTGCCGAAGTCACTCGCTTTAAAAGGGGGGTCTGGGGGGGTTCTCCCCCCAGAAAATTTTTGAAAATGAGCTATCAAATGGAGCTCTCTCGTGACTTTTGGGCCGAAAATGCAGTCATTTTTTTTACTGTGAAAATGACATTTTTTTTAAAACCAGTAAGTTTGAATTTCCCTTATTTGCGATTTTGTGTACATGTTTGTAGCATGCTCTGTTGCCACAAATTTGTCACCACACATGATACCACCATATAAGCTCTGAATGACAGTGAATCGTTTCATTTTGCATTTGCCTTTTGTTCATTATACGTGTTTAACTTGTTTCTTGGCTAACTAAGTAGCTCTTGTATTGATGAAAATCACAGGGTGAGAAAACAATAAAAATATAAACTGAAATGCTTTTTTCTTTATTTTTGTGGGATGTATGTGACAGGTGGGTGGCAATGGCCAGTCAGTCAGTCTCTATCTCTCTCTCCTGATAGACAGAGTGGGTAGTTGTGACCAGCCGTGGCAGTTAATCCCTCTTCTCTCTCTCTCTCTCTCTCTCTCTCTCGAGAGAGAGAGAGAGAGAGAGAGAGCGAGAGAGAGAGAGAGAGAGAGAGAGAGAGAGAGATTTATAGGCTTTATACACAAGCCTGTTCAAGATAAGACTGGTGCACAGGTAAACATTCATGACCTTCGAACGGTCAGGAATAATTGAAGCTACATAACTATACTTGGAATCAACATAGCCTACAAAGGCAGGGGGTTGTAGTCTACAACCCAACGCCTATGCAGGCTATGTTGATTCTAAGTCTAGTTATCAAGAACTTGTAGTCCTCTATTACGATGGCCTACATTGGCACCGGAAGGTCCTATATATTGCCCCGACCATAAGATCAAGCGCGATTCGTGGGTCACAGGACACGCAGGGCCGACCATGGTTCGGCCGTGCGCGAGAAAATTTTGAGTCTGGAAGTTGAAAAGGAGCGATTTTCTCGATTCTGGGATCTTAATTTCCTTACTAGAGCACTGCTCTAGTAAGGAAATTAAGCCCCCAGAATCGAGGAAATGCATGCACCATCAGTTTACTTTCTCAAGCGGGTTAATAAATTAAAGTCGCTGCGCTCTAATGAGAATCGCGTCGTTAACTTAAACTTCTAGAGTCTTTGTGAATTCCATGACATTCCATATAAACGGGCCGAGGGTGGATGCTGTCTGCCGATCAGGAGTGTGTGTGTGTGTGTGTGTGTGGCGGGGTGGGGGGGGGGGGGGTCTACTTGTCACGTATACTAGGTACGTGGAATGGAGCCCATAGGCGGATCCAGGGGGGGGGGGGCGCCCCCCTATGGGCCAGACAGAACCCTTGGGCATTCCCTTTCGTGGTCGCCCCTGAGGGCGTTTTGCGGCTCAGATGTTGCTTCACATCAAGTTGGCGCGCCCCCCCCCTTTGACAAAATCCTGGATCCGCCCCTGCTCAGCCCCCCCCCCTACACACTTCACAATGAGCGCAATAAGTTCATTAACCCCCTTCACTCTGATATTAGAATCTCAAATTTCCTCGCCGTAGCTTATTTCTCCATATATTGTCAAGGGTTAAGCAATTTATATTTTGCTTAACAGAGCTCATGGAGCTCTGTCAACCAAAATATAAATTGTTGAGCCTTTGGCAACTCCAGGGGAGGTACCCATCATGCAAAGTGCGACGGTCGCCCCGGTAACGACATATCAAATGGCGTCATGTTCTCCCAATTGTCAGCTGTGTCTTTGCGTGTTAGTTATCTCAAGTCGGAGATAAGTTTCGCTCAAAAAAAAAAAAAAAAAAAATGTGGGAGTCAAATTATTGCCCCGACCAAGGTCGGGGTAGTCGGGCGGTTCCGGCGCCTATGGCCTGGGTGAGTAGAGTCCCTTGCCTATGTTAATTCCAAATAGAATTATCCAACTTTGATAATTGTCTCATGAAAGGCGGGGGTCCAGTAGTAAATACGTTTTAATATAACACACAGATTTTTTTTATTTCACTTCAATACTAGTAAATGTTGGGGACCACATTTTTAATGATTCCCAAAAAACACCTTCCGTACTGCATCACTCTTGTCACTGATAAACTTGTGAGCAATAGCAGCCTCGGAAAGTTCATCAGTTTTTTCTTTGTAATGACAGAGCATCAGAAGATTGTTGAGTCGTTTTTGAGTCATGCTCGACCTTGTATAATTTTTAATTCTTCTCAAGCTTGAAAACGAACGCTCGGCACTACAGGTTGAAAATGGCACTGTGAGATAAATTTGAAGCAATTTGCTGATTTCTTGAAACATCAAGCGGCTAGCAGGAATGTCCTTGAGGAAATCAATAATAGTTGATATAGATGTCACTTCCTTTATTGTTTGTCCGGTAGTCTGTCTGTACACGTCTTTTGCTGCAGTGAATAATTTCAACTCGGATTCCAAGGTGTTCAATTTTAAATCACCATGATATGTGTTCTTCACTGCATCAAGGGACTTGCAATCAGTGTTGCCATTGGCAGACGAAATAAGAAGTTTTTCAATAGCGATTAGCCGAGAAATGGACTCGTTGTTGAATCTGCGATCTAATTCCATAAGTAGCAAGTCTAGCACTTCCATGTATTGTTGTTTGAAATATTGTTCGGGAGATGACCATTGGTGGGGTGCAGCCGGTGCACTGCCAAATTCATAGCGCTTAGGCCTTCGGCGACATTTTGGTACAGATTCGGCAGGGCTATCACATCCTAAATCAGCTGCACTGTGAACACATTTGGTATAAAATCGTTCGAACATCTCGTCTGACCGCATTGAACGCAAATATGTAATGTACATATTAACAGAAGATGCAGCTGTCTGAGCATCGATGCTACTGCTTTGTAGAGTTATCGAAACTTGCTCACCAGCAGAATATACTTCTTGTGATAGGTGAAGTGCAAAAATAGTTTTGAATTTCAGTAAACTATCTAGAAGACCTTCCGCCTTTGCTTCAACTACACCCGTACCACTACCGGATATGTCGCTCAGTTCTGTGGTTAATGGTTTGAAAGTTTTGATCACAGCGACATAGGCTCCCGTTCGCGCAGTAAATCGAGTGGCACAAAGGGGTTTTAGTGATGTATAATGAGTAAGACAATCCTCCTCACTTTCTGCATCTGCTCTAAATTCTTGTTGAATTTCTTTGAATTTAACAAGTCTTTTGGGAGCTAAATTGATGTATGTATGCAGCTCCTTACATAAATCCTGTGCGTCATTCATTATACGAACCCCTTGGCACAGATCTTGGAGAGCGAGATTCAACCTGTGTGCATAGCAATGCACAAAAATTGCAGCTGGTATATCATCTATAATTCTTGTAGATACCCCGGAAATTCTTCCTGCCATGGCCGATGCTCCATCAAACGACATGCCTCGTAATTTCTTTAAACTAAGATCACACCTCAATAAAATATCTTTAATGGCTGTATATATCGCCTCAGCCGTCGTTTCGTCCATGCTGAACATGCCGAGAAAGTCTTCAGTTATGCAAAAAGATTCGTCAACCGTTCGAATGCAGAATGTCATCTGTTCCACTCCCGATATATCTCTGGTTTCATCACACATTATTCCTAGGAAGTTTTTAGTTTTTATCTGTCCAAGAACGCCAATAATTACTTCTCTGGCCATAAGCTCCACGATTTCATTGATTATATCATGAGACATGTAGTTTTTATATTCGAACCAGCTTTTAAGTTCAGGTACATCCTGAATTCTCATCTTCAAAATTTGGAAAAAATTACCATTTTGTTCGGCGTGCCCTCTGATGGGTAAACCCTGGCGGGTGAGAGTTTTCAGAGTGGAGATAACTTTTAACAAGCACTTGTATCTCCGTTCTTGCTCGACGGTATGGGTTTGGACAATCTGATCAATAACAGCTACATTCCGATTCGATTCCCTAATTTTCAGCTTCTCGCTTGCCTCTCGATGGAATGAACTTTTCTCGTGTTGATTAAATTTTTCTAACGCCTTCTTCCAATTGTTAAGCCCAACAGATATAAAAGCCTCTTCACCACATTTCGAAAATGTTAATAGCCTGAGACTGTCTGCCTTTCTGCACGTGAAGCAGAATGCTCTGTTCTCTGAACAACAAAAACTTAACCACGGGTAGTCTTGTAGCCATTTTCCAGAAAAACACCTTGTTTGGCTGCCAAAAGTTCTCCTCGACGCGGAAAACGAGAAGTCCTTCCCATACCCGCGATACGGTGTTTCGCCAGGCTCACAGCATGGCAGCTTGCATGCACGTTTAGACTCAATTTCTGTCTCTGTTTTTTGTTTTTTGGGGGCACAAGGTTCATACTTAACTCCGTTCGCAGCTGAATCGGCCATGTTTTTCAAACGCGAATCCAAACAAAACTTGATTACAAGATCGAGGTCACAAACATAGATATAATTAGAATTGTTTATTTTTAGATCAGTAGTCGCACCCGAATGTTCTATGTCAAAGTACGGTAGCCCAGTTTGACCTTGATCCTGCATTTTTGAATTGAGTCAAGTGAACGTGTATAGTTGATGTTTGACTCGACCAACGTTACTGATGGTGTGTTCGTTGTTCGAAAAACAACACAACATTTCATCAGTTTGCGCGAATAACTGGGGGGGGGGGGCAAAATTATGGTTCAGCCCCCCCCCTGGTCTCAGAGTGAGGGGGCTGAGCCCCCCTATGCCCCCCCCCCCCCTTGTCCGCCGCCACTGACCACGCACACCACTCGGCCACCGACAGACCCCAAAAAGGGAATGCTAGTTAACCAAGTATATACGAGGCCAGTACAGAACACACGGAATACTCAATTATTTAATTATTCATCAGATAGTTGCATCTAAGCACTTAATTCTACGAACTGCACCTCAGAAGAAATCAGCGACAGTACTTGTCTTTTTCAAATTTCTCGGATGCCATAGAATTAAGAAAGGACGCTGGTTTTGTTTACATTGGCATGGCGGGGGTTCGATGCAAGTGCTTAGATTTTTCACAATTCAATAAAAGCATACAACTATTAAGGAAATGGATTCAGCATCAAGCTAAAGAGCTTATACTCGGCTGTTTCCAGTCAAATATTTTGTAAAAATATATCATATGCGGCTGATACATACACTATTACGCCAGCACGATCAGGACCCACCATAGATGCATGTTTAGTTTTATGTTCACTCCTCGCTTTTTGCGTTGTAAAGTAATTGCAAGTCAGTTCTCATCGGGTGAAGGGGCCCGGTCGTGCAGGCGCTGTACTATTGTTATGCTTTGGCTATGGTTAATGTTGTTAGAAGACAGATAAGGAAAGGAACAGAACAGTGATAGAGAAAGAGGACTTTTGGAGCTGATGTAGTGTGCATTGCGAAGCGTTTCGAGTAGGGGCGTCGTCGACAGACATCACATGCGATCCAATAAGGCATGCCTTGATGTGGGGGTGCCTATGAGTAGGAAGGCAGGTGAAAACACTGACATGGACTTAGCTTCTAGAAGTATAAACAATGCGGGGCAGAACCTCAGCCTCCCCTCAGCTACGCTCCATGCTTATGAGATAAGCTTCAGAGTAGATTTTGAAGAAGCCAACACTAAAACCTTTTTGATCGCAGAATAAACTGATGCACCGTCTCGAAGATTGTTTGATTTTGTGACACTGATAAAAATTCACTTCCGTAGATGAGGGTGTCTGCATTGATTGGGAAGTTAAGAGCACGAAGAGTCGAGTTCCTAACATCATTGTATAGGGGACAAAACAGCAGGAAGTGTTCAGTTGTTTCACGGTCGCCACAGCTGCAAGAGGCTGTATCGGAAATGTGATTTTTAAATAGGTGATCCTTCAAATTACTGCATTCTAATCGGAGCCTGCAGTGAAGAATTTGAGCTTCTCGCGATGTGTGGTTCACATAGAATTTGGAAATAATTCGTTTGTCATTGTTGAGGTAGGTTTTGAAATTTGTAAGATTTGGGTTTTCTCTTATGTCGTTTGGTAATTCATTCCATAGTTTAGTAGTCGATGGGAGAAAAGACTACTGATAATGATTCGTTCGACATGGTACAGTGGTCAAGTTAGACAAATTTCGGAGATTGTAGTTCTGAGTTTCAGACAAGGCGGGAGGTATCATCAGTGATATGTAGGGAGGTGCTAAGCCATGGTACATTTTAAAATATTGAATAAGCTTATGTTTTTTACGCCTGGACTCCAATGTTTCCCACCCACTCTCTGTATATATAGAATGTTTACTTGCACTTTTTGTAGCGCCTGTGCAGAGTCTGGCTGCGTCATTTTGTATTTTTTCAAGAGACTGGGACTCTTCAATACTGCAGTTGTCCCGGACTACGTAAGCATACTCCAAAACGGGACGTATGAAGGAAAAATATATTTTTTTCGAGAACTTTACGATCAAGTCTGTATTTTAGGTGCCTAATCATGGCTAGCCGTTGACACCCTTTTGCCGATACTTCAGCAATATGAGCAGACCAGCTGCCATTGTCATTTAGGGTTAGGCCAAGGTGCTTATGTTTTTCGACGTGGTTTATGGTTTGGGAAGACATTACCAAAGGGGGGTGTGTTGGTTTGGATGTTTTTCGGGTAATTGTCATTGCTTCGGTTTTGCTTGGATTACACTTGACGAGCCAGGTCTTTGCCCAGTCCTCGATGGCTCTAATATCTTTATTGATAATATCTGCTGCTGCTTGGGGGTTCTCGACAATAAGAAATAGCGTTGTGTCATCAGCGAACAGTCTTATGTTGCTTCTAATATTTTCGACTATGTCATTTATATATATCAAAAATAACAAGGGACCCAATATAGAGCCTTGGGGAACGCCGGCAGTTACATATTTCCAAGATGACGATACAGAGTTAATACACACGCGTTGTTGTCTATCCTCCAGGTATTTACAGAACCACTGTAGAAGAGGGCCTGTAATGCCAATACGTTCTAATTTGTATAGGAGTTCAGCATGCCAAACTTTATCGAAAGCTTTACTAATGTCACAGAAGACCACCCGAATTTCTTTATTTTCGTCTAGAGCTCAGCTGAACAAATGATATATTTCAGTTAGCTGCAGGACAGTCGAGTCAGATGGGAGAAACCCAGATTGGAGGGGGGTGAGTAGAGAGTTATCTTGCAGGAAGGTTAGAATTTTTTTGAAGATGCATCTTTCGAGAACTTTGCTTATACAGCTAAGTAGGGTTATGGGTCTATAATTTGCTGCGGTATGGGGGTCTCCAGCTTTGAAGGCCGGGACGACGCTGCCCCTCCTCCACTCCTTTGGGAAAAATGATTGACTTAGCATTATGTTAAAAATCAGAGTTAGCGGAGGAGCTAGGGTGGAAGCGCAGTTTTTTAGCAACTTTGGACTTATACTATCTGGGCCACAGGCTTTGGATACATTCAGGGAATTTAGTATGTTTTGCACTTCCTCCATGGTAAGAGTAAGCTGGCTCAATGTTGGTCGGTCAGGATCGAAGGGCACACCTGGTAGGGAAAGTCCTTCGTCGTTTAAAGATGAGATGTTACAGAAATAGTCATTCAGAATGTCGGCTTTCTCAAGATTAGTTGAGGCGACTTTGTCATTTGTAATGTAGTCGGGGATGGACACTTGACTTTTAAATAGGACTAGCTTGAGAGTCTTCCATCACTCAGATGAGGTTGTGGTGGAAGAGTTTAGGGTATTGTCAATTTTCGTGAAGTAATTCTGTTTGGATTTACGAACCGCAGAGACAACTTCGTTTCTTTTCATTCTGTATTTTTCCCATGATTGTGGGCTGTTTTTAGCTTTGGCTATATGGTGGAGGCGTTTGCTTTGTCGAATCAGTCTTCTTAAACTGTTGTGCAGCCATTCAGGTTGGTCGAGCCTAATAGTAGCTATTTTATGAGGTATGCACTTGTATGCTTTATTTAATATTATATTGGAGAGCTCACCCACAGCGGACGTAATTTCACAACTGGTAAGCAAGTCAGACCAGTCGACTCGCCGCAGTTCCCTATTCATTTCTGGGAAGTCGCCCTTATCATAAAACCAAACGAGGCGGCTGTGAGGTTTCGTTGCTTTCTTACGTAGGCTGATTGTTGCAGAAACTGGGCAGTGGTACCTAATATAGTTTCCCAAGAATGGGTCGCGGACTTCCGTCGAGGCAATTGGAAGATCATTGCTCGCCAGGATTAGGTCAATCAGTGATGATGAGTTTTCGTAATAGTATGTGGGCTCGTCCACCAATTGTTTTAGGTTAAACTGGGATGTGAGTTGAAGTAAATGCCCCGAAGAGCCTCTGGACTGATCGTCGTTAAAGTCGCCTGTCAGTAGGACATTGTTGGTTCCAGCATCCGTAGCTCGGTCTATCGACGTTTCAATTAAATCCCATGTCTCACTATTAACATTTGGGGGCCTGTAAAGGACACCTACAAGAATCGAACCTGTGGAGGTGTACACCTGCGCCCACAGGCATTCAAGATTGGGAATATCCAGATCAGGGCGGGGTTTAAATGGTATGCCATTTTTAAGGTACATAATTACACCGCCACCCCTTGATTCGCTGTCTTTTCGTAGGGGTGCTTGGAAGCCCGGGAGAAGAAGTTCATCGTTATTCACACCCCGGTCCAACCATGTTTCGGAGAAGGTGCACACATCATAGGAAGAGCTTCACAGCTGAGGATGTCGATTTTGGGGCGAATGCTTTGGACATTTAGATGAAAGACCGATAGGCCATTTGCTTTGTTGTGTGATAATGGATCGTCTGAGGAAGGGTCTGGTGAACTACGGGACGAGATCGAAGCTGACGTGCTTTCTGGGCCAGGGTTCATTTCGATGTCACCCGATATGTAAAGAATTAGCGCAATCCAGAACAGATAAGCAAAGAAGCCCAGTGTGGACATGTTGTTGAACAAGACCAACGTCAGAGTCCCACGTCGGATTGGATTTCGGTTAACAGGAAATATTCCAAATGGATAATTTCTAAGCATCGCGTTCTCCAGCGTGTTCAAGACATGCAATAAAGAAATCATCAAAGTTAACCCTCTTACGCCGAAGTTAAAAAATAACATTGCTAACAAGACACAATTATAGTCTAGCCGTTTCTTGAAGGCTACCCCAGATCGGGCTATTGGTGCAAAGAGACCAACTCTCATCCGATAATCAGTTATATCAGCCATCAGGAGGAGAAAATGATAATACCAATAGATGATAGTTGATCAAAAGAATTAAACAGTTTAGGTGTCTTGCCATAGACTCAACTGCTCGAGACACACACGCATTTCTAATTTGCACACTGGAAGGTATGGATTGATTCATACTGGATGAGAGTGGTAGAGTAGGTTTGCTTGAATCAGATATAGTACAAATATATACAGTTGATATGACGTACAAAACAGTAAAGTTTATATACATGATTGTGGGATGAAGCCCGGGAGTGTGTAGTGAATGTGGGTGGTGATGTTTGTGGCGGTTGTGGCCGGTGTGAAGTCAAGACGTGTTGTATTAGCACAGAGAATTCGAGTTTTGGGTTTCAACGTTCGTCGGGCATGCCTACGTTCATCTTGGAAATGAATGACACGTCAGAGAGGGGAAAACGTGGTAAAGCTTCGAAGATGTCACTGGCTCGTATTAGCATTTGCTGTTCAAGCAGCGTCATTCAAGGCGACCATGAAGGTCTATTTGACCCTTTACCCTTGCAACGGCCAAAAACCGGTCAGCGCTATATTGGTAAATTGTCTTTCATTTTTTAATATGTTCACTTACCGCCCCCAAAACACAGCCCACGTCACCCCACCGGGACGAGCGCGTCGCGCTCGTCCCAATGAGGGGTCGAATACTATTCCCACGGGGCAAGAAATGAGAACTTTAGTATACTAAAATGTTCAATACTGAGTGATATCTGCCACCAGCGCTAGACAAAGGGTTATCTAAGAACTATCCTCCCGCTTCGAGGATGCTACTGACACGCCCATATACCGTTCAGCTTTGTGGCGGGGCAGCAGCACTCTCAACACAGGAAAGATATGAATGAGTCAAAATCGCGTTGTGCTTTTAGTGATCGTACTAAAGCAGCTTCTCGTTTTGTTTTTGACAGGTATAGTTTAGCTGTGTGCGAGGGTTGGTTTGAGGCACATACGAGGGTCATCTGCCACCGGCGCTAGTAAAGGGTCATCTGAGAACTATCCTCCAGCGTCGAGGATGCTACTGACCCGCCCATATACCGTTCAGCGTTGTGGCGGGGCAGCAGCATTCTCAACACAGGAAAGATATGGGTGAATCAAGATCGCGTTGTCGTTTTAGTATCGGTACTAAAGTATCTTCTCGTTTTATTTTTGAAGGGTATTGTTAAGCTGTGTGCGAGGGTTGGTTTGAGGCAAATACGAGGGTCAACTGCTACCAGCGCTAGACAAAGGGTCATCTAAGAACTATCCTCCTGCATCTAGGATGCTACTGACCCGCCCATATGCCGTTCAGCGTTGTAGCCGGGCAGTAGCATACTCAACACAAGAAAGATATGGATGAGTTAGGATCGCGTTGTCGTTTTAGTGCCTGTACTAAGGTATCTTCTCGTTTTATTTCTGACGGGTATTGTTAAGCTGTGTGCGAGGATTGCTTTGAGGCATATACGAGGGTCATTTGCCCTCAGCGCTAGACAAAGGGTCATCTGAGAACTAACCCCCTGCGTCGAGGATGCTACTGACCCGTCCATATACCGTTCAGCGTTGTGGCGGGGCAGCAGCATTCTCAACACAGGGAAGATATGGATGCGTCAAGATCACGTTGTCATTTTTGTGTCAGTACTAAGGTATCTTCTCGTTTTATTTTTGACGGGTATTGTTTAGCTGTGTGCGAGGGTTGGTTTGGGGCATTGTTTCACATTGATTAATGCAATACGGGACTGTGGGATATCGAGGGTTGGTTTGGGGCATTGTTTCGTATTGATTAATGCAATATGGGACTGTGGGATATCCATCACAAATGATGTTGCGCTGGATTCATCTGAAATATTAGTACAACCTAAGCCTGGCCTATGCGATTCAGTAGAGTCAGACACCCCTCCCGGCCACGAAAAGGACGAACGTTGGCTGGAGGGACGGTCTGTTTGTTCAATATCTGGTGGTACCTTGCAAGTGGACTCGCCCCGTTTGGTTGATTCGGTCCAGAGGTAAGTAAATAAGCCGGCCCGTACCCAAGGCCACGTTTTTTTTTTGGGGGGGGGGGGGGGGGTTGTCTTTTTTTTGTTTTTGTTTTTCTGGGGGGGGGGGGGGGGGGAGCGTAAAACTTTCTTGTGGTATGATAGGTTATTAGTCAGTGACGGGCCAACATCAACACATACATTTAGTCTTATCAAAAGAGGCCTGAGGTGGACTGACCTTACCTCATATATAAATTTGCCAAGTATTGGGGGCAGGACCCCCTCCCCTTGCTATACGGGTCGAAAAGACAATATGAGTTGGGTTCATAGATGATAGGAGGAGACAGAAGTAATATTAATTATAAATAGGGGTCGCTGAGAGGACCGAATCAAATCTAAGCGCGTCCCAGTCGCTCAGGTGCTGATGAATTTTACGCAGCGTGTTATGAAATAACTAATTTGACCAACAGAAGATACATGTACTAGTGGGTATAAGGACAGTAGTGGTTACAAGTTAGTACCTTTTCTCAGTGTCAACAGTAAGCACATCCGGTGTCAATTAGGTGGTTTAGAGGCTATTTGCTACAATTTGGTGTGGGTAGGTAAGTTGGTTGGTGGTGATGTGGATAATGAGATTTCTACCAGCATCCTATGGCCCTGGATTGTGAACAAGACACCAGTTTTGACTAACCATGTGGATTTCGGACAGCATGTTGTCTGAGCCCAAGTAGAGGGTAATTGGATAGTGGAGTAGATAATGACATACGTGTATGATGATATACCAGTGCCCAAGCTTTTCGTCTGAGCCCAGGTAGAGGGTAATTAGGTAGTGGTCTAGATAATGACGTACATGTATGGCGATATACCAGTGCCCAAGTGTGCACCCAACTGCCCGAATCCAGAGTTACATTCTGACAAATGTGCGCAACCCCGGAAATACACTGTTAAGTTTTGCTTTAACCGTATGTTTAAGTGAGAGTGGGTAATGGTGGTATGAGTGGGTTGCGGGCAATGTGATAAAATCCTACAAGGTTAATGAAGTCTATGTGCACCAGTACGCCCGATTGTTAGGTTGTGCCATTTGCCATGCTGGGTGGGTGGGGGAGAGGGGGGGGGGGGGGCATATACACTGGCCACAACCAGAGTAACGAATACAACAATCTCCACTTTAGTTTACGGACATGGTAATTTAGGCTTTACAGTTTCGTGTGGCTATGATCCAAATCACAACCTATCGATCAGAACAGGGCATTATCATCTACATGAGACGCTATTCAAAAAATCAAATTTGTTACGGTTTCGTTCGTTGTCTCAGAAACACAGCTTAAGATCGCCCACCGGGACGGACTCATTAAGCTCGCTCCAGTGAGAGGCCACAAGCCAGGTTCACGAGACAAGACTGAGAATTTCGGTTAAAAAAGAGAAGAAGAAATTTTTAGTATTATTATTATTTTACAACTAACCTGACATCTGCCATCCGAGTTGGACAAAGGCTAATTGAGCTTAGTTTCAATGTCAGCTATTTGAGATGGGGGGTTAATATTCATTCAACCCGTTCACTTTTCCTTTCAGCAAAGGTGACCCCATCAAGTGTTCAGGTGTCAGGAACATTTTACTTTCCTAAGGGACTAGCTCTCCGAGCTGTTGCAGCTCGTGTTTTGGTAAGGTCCCCATTCAAATAAATTCACCTCCCACCTGCACATGTGTATTATGGTCACATTCGTTGTCCCCAAAACACCGCCCAAGGCCACCCTCCGGAACAAACTTATTTAGCTCGCTCCGGCGAGGGGCCACCGGTCGTGTCCTCGAGACAAAAAATGAAAGTGACAGATATTCGAAAGAAGATGTTTTATTTCTGCAAGTGATTCTGCTGTCCGAGCTGTAGAAAATCTAAATGAGCTTGTTTTCTAGGTCAGCCATTTGGGATGGGGTTAATATTCTTTGGACCCGTTCACTTTTCATTTTAACAAAGATGACCCCATCGAATGACCAGGTATCAATAATTTTCTTTTCCTTTTTTAAGAGTCTAGCTCTCCGGGCTATTGCAGCTCGTGTTTGAGTGAGGTCTTCATTAAGATATATTCTTTGTGGAGCGGTGCTCCCACCTCCACGAATTGTTGGGCTGACATTTTTCAGCTGTGTTCGGGCACGGTACAGCTTATTTCTTACCCTGTAACTTGTCAGGCGAAAAATAATTGGCCTGTTGGGCGCTTTATTTCTCGGATCAACACGGTGGCTTCTGGAGATTTCGTCCAGCGATAGGTCCACACCAATCTTCCGAGAAGTTTCAATAATTATAGCATCAGTGCTTTCATTGAGCTGTTCGGGAATGCCTGATAGTCTAAGCCTAGTGCGTCTCCCGTACTGTTCCAGATCGTCAATACGATCTTCCAGTTGAGTTTTCAGCGCTTCTATAGTCTTTTAGGCTTTTGATAAGCGTTCGTCATTAGCTCTATTTATGATCATGACAAGACGATCCTGTATTGAGTCATCTTTCAACAGATCGGTGAAATCGTCTTTCAGAAAAGAAATGAAAGGGCGCCCAGCCCTCTGACTGACTGCCTGAGGCGAGAGGTCGCGTTCATAGTCAAAATCAGAAAGTGTGTCATCATTATCGTCTTTTCCCTCCAACAAAACTTCCATCGCTTCTTGGGAACCTTTTTTTAATTTTTTCTTTTCCTGTGGGGACGGAGTTGCACCCGACGAAGCTTGGTTTTGCCGATCGCGTTTAAGTGAGGCGGAGATGTCTCCTCCCAGATCTTCAGTTAAGGGCCTATATAAGTAATGGCATTTTGTTTGTTTTGAAATTCTCACCTCTCATATTCCTTAAATTCAGATTAAATATACACAAAGTATACATCAAAATGAAGGTTGGGATGTATAGAACACGAAACACATATGTAATCGACTCATAGAGTCGACTGTAGGCACCACTGGTTCCTGGAAGTCTGCTACCGTATTCGCACCAGAACTAATAATAAAATAATATTTCATCAGAACAACTTGTGGCCAAATGTGCTTCATATATCCAAGAACAAAGCTAGGCATTCAAAACACTTTCGAATACAGCGATAAGACTGCATTTTGGAAAAGGACAACACTGACTGCATTTTTTATTGAAGATGGTTTCCATGCTCGACAGACATGCGCAAATCATTCGTTACCACGAATTTCCATAGAAAAACAAAATCGTAATTCTAAGAAATTTCAACAGGTATCATGATACCTTGCATTGAATATGGCAACTGTGCAATCTCTATCTAATAACAGTATACTGTATGAAGGCGATCTTTTTCATTATTTGATTTTAGACGGCGTTGTTTTCACATGCTTTTTCTGTCCGATGACGTCGACCGGAAATCGAAAGTATACTCATACGTAAACAAAAGCAAAGGCTTTGGAATTTTCCCCAATGCAGCTCTGTCGCCGTGTTTTGAAGAATTTTTATCCCCTAGCTTTGTTCTTGGATATATAAAGCACATTTGGCCACAAGTTGTTTTCTTGAAATATTATTAAATTATCAGTTCTGGTGCGAATACGTCAGCAGACTTCCAGGAACCAGTAGTGCCTACAGTCGACTCTATGAGTTGATTACACATGTGTTTCGTGTTCTATACCTCCCAACCTTCATTTTGATGTACATTTTGTGTATATTTAATTTGAATTGAAGGAATATCAGAGGTGAGAATTTTCAAAATAAACAAAATTTCATTACTTATATAGGCCCTTAAAGTTTTGTGTTCGGTATTCACATCTTGGGATGCCATTGGCTTGAGATTTGAGAGAACAGACTATAAATTATCTTAAGAATAGTTTTGATGCAAATAGTTTTTGCTTTAAGATTGTTGCAGTACGGTATCGTAGAATTGACACAATTATCAATGTCGAGGAAATATCACAAAGAGAAGACGCACATTGCGGCACACATTCTGATAAACATTGAATTTGACACAGCAGGAATAATAGGAGTTCGGCGGTCCGTGAAGGTCATGAATATACAGTCCACAGCGGAACAAATTGTCATGCAGTTCTTTTGCCTTGCTTTTAAGGTCACAAACAATGAGTAAATGTGCAGTGCCTGGTACTAGATTAATTTTGAGAAGCTTTCTAAAGTTTCAAAAGGTATCTAACACTTTTCATTAAAGAGTGAGATGGATCATAATATCAGAAAAGGTCATTGATGATAGAAAAAAACATAACTAGTTTTTGGTCTGCTCAGAACACCTCCAAGCTCTCTGCTCCAAGTACTGAGATTGATTGCCACGAATTGTAAGAACGAGATTGAAATTGCTGGAGTAACTCACGTAATGCATGAAAAGGCAAAGATGATCGGTCCCTTGAATCACATAAGATTATTCTGTAACATCTTAGATCATTATTTGTCGAAGCCAGGAAGCACTACTGTACATAATTAATTAAACACCCAGCCATCACCACTGGAGCCGTGCGCTAGCCGTGTCCTGTCATCGCCGCCATTGTACTATTGTGTTGCATCTGAGCACTTGCATCGAACCCCCGCCATGCCAATGTAAACAAAACCAGCGTCTTTTCTTAATTCTATGGCATCCGAGAAATTTGAAAAAGACAAGTACTGTCGCTATTTTCTTCTGAGGTGCAGTTCGTAGAATTAAGTGCTTAGATGCAACTATCTGATGTATATAAGTAGTTTTTACATCAGCTACATGTACGTGTATAATAGCAAAAAGTATAGAACTGGCCATACTTTGCATGGTATGGAATAATGTTTAACTGTGATCAATCTGCTTTTTATAAAAGTTAATGTTAATCATGTGCAAAAATATCTTCAGTGGTGATAAAGAAAATGGGGTGTATATCTGAACCCAAAACTAAATGAGAGAAATATTTCTAAATTGAAAATTAATTAACTGTGGCCTAACATAAGAGGTAGATGACACTAAATCTATTTTCTGAGAAATAACAAAATTTCAATTTTTTTTTCTTAAAAAAAAACAAGTTTATTCCAATGAGGGGTCATCAGCTATGGTTTGGAAGATGAAAATTTTTTAAAATATTAAATCACACTTTTTGTATATTACAAGTGTGAACTTGGTCAATCTGTTAGCAAAGGGGTTGTGGTCGCTTTCAACACCTAAGACTATACCATGATCACAAAGCAAGTATCAATTCAAGTAATGAAATTTGCATTAAACGAATGTGACGCGTCCAAGTTCTTAACCCTCTTCCCATTTAGGATAAGGTTATGGTTTAGGTTTTGATTGCATAAATCAGAATTTTCCAGTGAAGTTATTTTAAACATCTTTTCAACGTCCAACAACATTTCATTGAGAAATTAACATTATTTCTTTTCTGGTCACACTGAAAGCTTTTTAGTGAGTTCCAGACTTTTTCCCAGATGTGACTATTTTCATAAAATGATTCCATAGCTTTAAAAAAAAATAAAATATATAATCTCTCTATTTAACTTTTACGGTTAAAAAAAAGAAAAGAAGTGATTTCCTTCTACAGTGCGACTATCGTGGATGGGTCAGAATCTATGCAATGGCATTTTTTTTCCACAAATACAATTCAGAGATGGTTTTGCTATGAACCTAACAAAAGTATCATCAATGAAGCAACGGATGAACCTGGTGCTCCATTGATGGAAATATTGCTGGTGTTGCAGCAGATCAAAGCCTATGTGTGGATTTTGACCTAACCGCATTGGCCATTCTGTGTACTTTTTCAAACTGAATAAAGTGAATATGGAGATATGAACCTATTTCCAGATTTTACAAGGCCTGAAGCTATTACAGGGGATAGGGGTGTGAACTGGCCATCTCTGTCGGGAATTTTGGTTCCCTTTTACTAGAATTTTGATGTATTTTGCATACAAAATGGAGCTTATTTGGTCATTTTGGGGCATTTTCACATTTTTTGTTAGCAATTTTCAAAAGTCCAACCCCCTTATAATCTGTCATCGGGGAGACATTGGCTTCATGTCTGAATTTTACGATGCATTTTTTTAGCCACAGTGCAGCAGCCCCAACATACATGTATTCGCAAGCAAGTCCTCTGAATAAGAGCAATCTTTTTCTGGAAAAGATTTTTAGTAAAGTTTTGGAACCCTCACTTGCAATTAGCCAATCACTATAATATCACATGACTAAAATACTGATGGGTAGGGGTGACTTCCAGAAAACGCTTTAGTCCCTTAAGTGCTAACCCTCTTCTCCCATTCAGTGTGGGAATTGTTGTTTTGCAGAATACAAATTATTTTAGATTTCTCTGGTATTTTCCACAGTAAAAGTCTAAATTAATTGTAAAATAACCACTGTGTCCTTCTTTTCCGAGATCAACATAACCAGGTTCTGGCATTTGTGAAACGCTCTCCGTGAAAGCACCCCCCCCCCCCCCAAAAAAAAAAAAAAAAAGAAGAAAGAAGCCAGATCCTGATGCTGTCCATGTAAAAGGAGCAGTTCACACAGTTTAGCTTGGTTATGAAACCACAACCACTTTTTTCAACTTGGGATTTCCATTCCATTGGGCCTTTTGTGCAACTGAGTTGAGTCTCCCATGCAAACATTGTGAAATACCAGTTGCATCTATTTGTTCCAGTTATCAGACAATTAAAAGGAGTGAAACAGATTGCTTCCGCAATTTGTAGTTCATCACACAAAGTACAACAATTGCAACGTTATGCCTTATGGGACGAAATTAGGACGCTTTTGTTTTCAATTGACGTTACACAAATATCTGGCCAAGTTATCCATGAGCATCGAGAATCTGTGGAGCATCGATTGAAAATCGTATTATTAACCTTCCTTTCTTCCTATTTCCATTTTTAAAGCAGTATTCTTTTTTACTTTTTTGTTATTATTATCCTTGCGTTAGTGCAACATGCCAACAAAACCCTTCCCCTTTCAAGTTCAACAATTGTCAATTATCATCACCAAAGCGCTTCGATAAACATCCCGGCGGTTTAAAATCGATAGCTGATCTATTCGACGAGGCACATTACTCTTGTCATCGCGCTTTCAAACTTTTGTACCAAAAAATAGAGGAAAAACGTGAACCTACTATGCTCCACAGGTACTCGGCACAAGTTGGGAAATCGAAAGAAAAATGATATTTGATACCATTTTTGAATCGATGCTGACGTGCCCCTATAATGGTATATAAATATTAACAAGGTACACAACTCGCTTTTCGAAAACGATAGCACTCATCTTCGTTATACCCCCTCAAATTTGATTCACACAACGTATCCAACAGTATCCGGTATCAATGGAAAGGGAAATGAATAAGCTTTACAGTGGTGTATTACACGACCGTTGGGTGTTCTTGGGTTGTCCATGATAACTGGGAGAAGTCGCAAAAAGGCCGAAAAACATTTAGTCGGACAAGATAGTGTACAGTGGAATGTGGATTACGAGCGACAATTATCCGATTTATTCAAACAATTCGAGGTCCCATTGTCTATGGATGGCAGATTCAAATATTAGCCGTATACCTTTATCAATTTTCAATCTTGGGTTGACATTTATTCATTTCTGGAGTTCACATTTACCGTTTATACACTTTTAGCCGTAACTTTGAAATAGTTTCCAAGTTGATGGCGTCCATAGATACGCGACTTGTGCAAACATTTTCCCCATTCTCCCATTGGCTTATTTTCTTCGATGATTTTCTCGGCATAAATAGTAGCCAATGGGATGTCATTGTGCTTCTATGGCCACCGTTGGCTTCGTGATTTTCCAAGAAAAGGTTAAAAAATGTATAAACGGCAAATGTGATTGCCAGAAATGAATAAATGTGGATCCGAGATAAGTAATTGATAAAGGTATACGGTGAATATTTGAATCTGCCCTCCATAGATAATGAGACCTCGAATTATTATAATAAATCGGATAATTATCGCTCGTAATCCACTTTTCACTGTGCACTATCTTGTCCGACTAAATGTTTTTCGGCCTTTTCAGCGACTTCTCCCAGTTATCATGAACAACCCAAGAACACCCAACAGTCGTGTAATACACCACTGTAAAGCTTATTCATTCCCCTTTCCATCGATACCAGATACTGTTGGATACGTTGTGTGAATCAAATTTGAGGGGGGTATAACGAAGATGTGTGCTATCGTTTTCGAAAAGCGAGTTGTGTACCTTGTTAATATTTATATACCATTATAGGGGCACGTCAGCATCGATTCAAAAATGGTATCAAATGTCATTTTTCTTTCGATTTCCCAGCTTGTGCCGAGTATCTGTGCTATGCTCCTCTGTGGTTAAAACAAGCAGAAAACACGTGTATTTGTTTACTTCTTTTGCCTGTACGAGCAATGGCGGACGTTGCCTCAAATGAGATGGACCAATCAACACAGACCAGCCATTCCAGTCTTTTTATATCCGATTTCTATGGTTCTAAGCTCGAGAGGGGTAAACCTTTTGTTTACAAAAAAGAGCGTCAGAAATGAGAAATGCGAGAAAACATCGACTCGTGGTTTTTAAACGTATCGCGAAAGGAAAATACTTAAAATTACAGAATTTCTTGCAGACACACTTGTTCTTAGATGTTTTATTAACAAGCGTGCGACTTTGTGGCCAACAGTTTTGAGTTTTTTTGTACAAGCAATTGAAATTTAAAAAATGAACGACAAATGCAGCGCAACTTGCGTTTCTTTTGTGTTGTGGTTTCAATTTTTGACGGAACCTGTCAGATGACGCCATATCCGATATCTATGGGTGAGGCTATTCCTGCACGTTCACCTGTTCCTTTTAGCGCTGTGAAATCCGTTACTTATTCCCAGTTCCTTATTCGACCTTCTAAATTTAGCAGAAATTCGAAAAATAAATGGCCTTATAGGGTGGCGCCCAAAAATACAAGATTATTCAAATCCTAAGGTTCACCCTCCCACCCCTTTTTAGGGGCCACATTGGACCCTAAAAGTGACCAAATGGTCAAAATCGTAATTATTGATGGAAATTCGGGGAACAAACGGCGTCATAGGGTGGCGCCCGAAAATACAAGATCATTCAAATCCTAAGGTTCACCCTCCAACCCCTTTTTAGGGGCCAGATTGGGCCCTAAAAGTGACCAAATGGTCAAAATCGTAATTATTGACGGAAATTCGCGGAACAAACGGCGTCATAGGGTGGCGCCCGAAAATAAAAGATCATTCAAATCCTAAGGTTCACCCTCCAACCCCTTTTTAGGGGCCATATTGGACCCTAAAAGTGACCAAATGGTCAAACTGGTAACTGTTGGCCGTAATACGCGGAACAAACGGCGTTATAGGGTGGCGACCTAAAATGCAAGATTATTCAAATCCCAAGGTTCGCCCTCTCACCCCTTTTAAGGGGCCAGATTGGACCCTAAAAGTGACCAAATGGTCAAAATCGTAATTATTGACCGAAATTCGGCGAACACATGGCGTTATAGGGTGGCGCCCTAAAATGCAAGATTATTCAAATCCTAAGGTTCACCCTCCCACCCCCATTTTAGGGGCCAGATTGGACCCTAAAAGTGACCAAATGGTCAAAATCGTAATTATTGATGGAAATTCGCGGAACAAACGACGTCATAGGGTGGCGCCCGAAAATAAAAGATCATTCAAATCCTAAGGTTCACCCTCCAACCCCTTTTTAGGGGCCATATTGGACCCTAAAAGTGACCAAATGGTCAAACTGGTAACTGTTGGCCGTAATACGCGGAACAAACGGCGATATAGGGTGGCGACCTAAAATGCAAGATTATTCAAATCCCAAGGTTCGCCCTCCCACCCCTTTTAAGGGGCCAGATTGGACCCTAAAAGTGACCAAATGGTCAAAATCGTAATTATTGACGGAAATTCGCGGAACAAACGGCATCATAGGGTGGCGCCCGAAAATACAAGATCATTCAAATCCTAAGGTTCACCTTCCAACCCCTTTTTAGGGGCCATATTGGACCCTAAAAGTGACCAAATGGTCAAACTCGTAACTGTTGGCCGTAATTCGCGGAACAAACTGCCTTATAGGGTGGCGCCCTAAAATGCAAGATTATTCAAATCCTAAGGATCACCCTCCAACCCCTATTTAGGGGTCATATTGGACCCTAAAAGTGACCAAATGGTCAAACTCATAACTGTTGGCCGTAATTTGCGGAACAAACTGCCTTATAGGGTGGCGCCCTAAAATGCAAGATTATTCAAATCCTAAGGTTCACCCTCCAACCCCTATTTAGGGGTCATATTGGACCCTAAAAGTGACCAAATGGTCAAACTCGTAACTGTTGGCCGTAATTCGCGGAACAAACTGCCTTATAGGGTGGCGCCCTAAAATGCAAGATTATTCAAATCCTAAGGTTCGCCCTCTCACCCCTTTTTAGGGGCCAGATTGGACCCTAAAAGTGACCAAATGGTCAAAATCGTAATTTTTGACCGAAATTCGGCGAACACACGGCGTCATAGGGTGGCGCCCTAAAATACAAGATTATTCAAATCCTTAGGTTCACACTCCCACCCCTTTTAGGGGCCAGATTGGACCATAAAGTGACCAAATGGTCAAAATCGTAATTATTGACGAAAATTCGCGGAACAAACGGCCTTATAGGGTGGCGCCCTAAATTACAAGAGTATTCAAATCCTAAGGTTCACACTCCCACCCCTTTTTAGGGGCCAGATTGGATCCTAAAAGTGACCAAATGGTCAAAATCGTAATTTTTGACCGAAATTCGGCGAACACACGGCGTTATAGGGTGGCGCCCTAAAATACAAGATTATTCAAATCCTAAGGTTCACACTCCCACCCCTTTTTAGGGGCCAGATTGGACCCTAAAAGTGACCAAATGGTCAAAATCGCAATTATTGACGGAAATTCGCGGAACAAACGGCCTTATAGGGTGGCGCCCTAAAATACAAGAGTATTCAAATCCTAAGGTTCACACTCCCACCCCTTTTTAGGGGCCAGATTGGACCCTAAAAGTGACCAAATGGTCAAAATCGTAATTATTGACGGAAATACGCGGAACAAACGGTCTTATAGGGTGGCGCCCTAAAATACAAGATTATTCAAATCCTAAGGTTCACCCTCCAAGCCCTTTTTAGGGGCCATATTCGACCCTAAAAGTGACCAAATGGTCAAAATCCTAATTATTGATGGAAATTCGCGGAACAAACGGCGTCATAGGGTGGCGCCCGAAAATACAAGATTATTCAAATCCTAAGGTTCACCCTACCACCCCTTTTTAGGGGCCAAATTGAACCCTAAAGGTGACCAAATGGTCAAAATCGTAATTATTGACCGAAATTCGCGGAACACACGGCGTTATAGGGTGGTGCCCTAAAATCCAAGATTATTCAAATCCTAAGGTTCACCCTCCCACTCCTTTTAAGGGGCCAGATTGGACCCTAAAAGTGACAAAATGGTCAAAATCGTAATTATTGATGGAAATTGCGGAACAAACGGCGTCATCGGGTGGCGCCCAAAAATACAAGATCATTCAAATCCTAGGGTTCAGCCTCCAACCCCTTTTTAGGGGCTATATTGGACCCTAAAAGCGACCAAATGGTCAAAATCGTAATTATTGATGGAAATTCGCGGAACAAACGGCGTCATAGGGTGGCGCCCGAAAATACAAGATTATTCAAATCCTAAGGTTCACCCTCCCACCCCTTTTTAGGGGCCACATTGGACCCTAAAAGTGACCAAATGGTCAAAATCGTAATTATTGACCGAAATTCGCGGAACACACGGCGTTATAGGGTGCCGCCCTAAAATGCAAGATGATTGAAAACCTAAGGTTCGCCCTTCCACCCTTTTTTAGGGGCCAGATTGGACCCTAAAAGTGACCAAATGGTCAAAATCGTAATTATTGATGGATATTCCCGGAACAAACAGCCTTATAGGGTGGCGCCCTAAAATACAAGATTATTCAAATCCTAAGGTTCACACTCCCACCCCTTTTTAGGGGCCAGATTGGACCCTAAAAGTGACCAAATGGTCAAAATCGTAATTATTGATGAAAATTCCCGGAACAAACGGCGTCATAGGGTGGCGCCCGAAAATACAACATCATTCAAATCCTAAGGTTCACCCTCCCACCCCTTTTTAGGGGCCACATTGGACCCTGAAAGTGACCAAATGGTCAAAATCGTAATTATTGATGGAAATTCGCGGAACAAACGGCGTCATAGGGTGGCGCCCGAAAATACAAGATCATTCAAATCCTAAGGTTCACCCTCCCACCCCTTTTTAGGGGCCACATTGGACCCTAAAAGTGACCAAATGGTCAAAATCGTAATTGTTGACGGAAATTCGCGGAACAAACGGCGTCATAGGGTGGCGCCCGAAAATACAAGATCATTCAAATCCTAAGGGTCACCCTCCAACCCCTTTTTATGGGTCATATTGGACCCTAAAAGTGACCAAATGTTCAAACTCGTAACTGTTGGCCGTAATTCGCGGAACAAACTGCCTTATAGGGTGGCGCCCTAAAATGCAAGATTATTCAAATCCTAAGGTTCGCCCTCTCACCCCTTTTTAGGGGCCAGATTGGACCCTAAAAGTGACCAAACGGTCAAAATCGTAATTATTGACCGAAATTCGGCGAACACACGGCATTATAGGGTGGCGCCCTAAAATACAAGATTATTCAAATCCTAAGGTTCACCCTCCCACCCTATTTTACGGGCCACATTGGACCCTAAAAGTGACCAAATGGTCAAAATCGTAATTATTGATGGAAATTCGCGGAACAAACGACGTCATAGGGTGGCGCCCGAAAATAAAAGATCATTCAAATCCTAAGGTTCACCCTCCAACCCCTTTTTAGGGGCTATATTGGACCCTAAAAGTGACCAAATGGTCAAACTGGTAACTGTTGGACGTAATACGCGGAACAAACGGCGTTATAGGGTGGCGACCTAAAATGCAAGATTATTCAAATCCCAAGGTTCGCCCTCCCACCCCTTTTAATGGGCCAGATTGGACCCTAAAAGTGACCAAATGGTCAAAATCGTAATTATTGACGGAAATTCGCGGAACAAACGGCATCATAGGGTGGCGCCCGAAAATACAAGATCATTCAAATCCTAAAGTTCACCTTCCAACCCCTTTTTAGGGGCCATATTGGACCCTAAAAGTGACCAAATGGTCAAACTCGTAACTGTTGGCCGTAATTCGCGGAACAAACTGCCTTCTAGGGTGGCGCCCTAAAATACAAGATTATTCAAATCCTAAGGTTCACACTCCCACCCCTTTTTAGGGGCCAGATTGGACCCTAAAAGTGACCAAATGGTCAAAATCGTAATTATTGATGGAAATTCCCGGAACAAACGGCGTCATAGGGTGGCGCCCGAAAATACAACATCATTCAAATCCTAAGGTTCACCCTCCCACCCCTTTTTAGGGGCCACATTGGACCCTAAAAGTGACCAAATGGTCAAAATCGTAATTGTTGACGGAAATTTGCGGAACAAACGGCGTCATAGGGTGGCGCCCTAAAATACAAGATTATTCAAATCCTAAGGTTCACACTCCCACCCCTTTTTAGGGGCCAGATTGGACCATAAATTGACCAAATGGTCAAAATCGTAATTATTGACGGAAATTTGCGGAACAAACGGCCTTATAGGGTGGCGCCCTAAAATACAAGAGTATTCAAATCCTAAGGTTCACACTCCCACCCCTTTTTAGGGGCCAGATTGGATCCTAAAGTGACCAAATGGTCAAAATCGTAATTTTTGACCGAAATTCGGCGAACACACGGCGTTATAGGGTGGCGCCCTAAAATACAAGATTATTCAAATCCTAAGGTTCACACTCCCACCCCTTTTTAGGGGCCAGATTGGACCCTAAATGTGACAAAATGGTCAAAATCGTAACTATTGATGGAAATCTCGGAACAAACGGCGTCATCGGGTGGCGCCCAAAAATACAAGATCATTCAAATGCTAGGGTTCAGCCTCCAACCCCTTTTTAGGGGCCATATTGGACCCTAAAAGTGACCAAATGGTCAAAATCGTAATTATTGATGGAAATTCGCGGAACAAACGGCGTCATAGAGTGGCGCCCGAAAATACAAGATTATTCAAATCCTAAGGTTCACCTTCCCTCCCCTTTTTAGGGGCCACATTGGACCCTAAAAGTGACCAAATGGTCAAAATCGTAATTATTGACCGAAATTCGCGGAACACACGGCTTTATAGGGTGGCGCCCTAAAATGCAAGATGATTGAAAACCTAAGGTTCGCCCTTCCACCCTTTTTTAGGGGCCAGATTGGACCCTAAAAGTGACCAAATGGTGAAAATCGTAATTATTGATGGAAATTCCCGGAACAAACGGCCTTATGGGGTGGCGCCTTAAAATACAAGATTATTCAAATCCTAAGGTTCACACTCCCACCCCTTTTTATGGGCCAGATTGGACCCTAAAAGTGACCAAATGGTCAAAATCGTATTTATTGATGGAAATTCGCGGAACAAACGGCGTCATAGGGTGGCGCCCGAAAATACAAGATCATTCAAATCCTAAGGTTCACCCTCCAACCCCTTTTTAGGGGCCAGATTGGACCCTAAAAGTGACCAAATGGTCAAAATCGTAATTATTGATGGAAATTCCCGGAACAAACGGCCTTATAGGGTGGCGCCCGGAAAATGCAAGATCATACAAATCCTAAGGTTCACCCTCCAACCCCATTTTAGGGGCCAGATTGGACCCTAAAAGTGACCAAATGGTCAAACTGGTAACTGTTGGCCGTAATTCGCGGAACAAACGGCGTTATAGGGTGGCGCCCTAAAATGCAAGATTATTCAAATCCTAAGGTTCGCCCTCACACCCCTTTTTAGGGGCCAGATTGGACCCTAAGAGTGACCAAATGGTCAAAATCGTAATTATTGACCGAAATTCGGCGAACACATGGCGTTATAGGGTGGCGCCCTAAAATGCAAGATTATTGAAATCCTAAGGTTCACACTCCCACCCCTTTTTAGGGGCCAGATTGGAACCTAAAAGTGACCAAATGGTCAAAATCGTAACTATTGACGAAAATTCGCGGAACAAACGGCCTTATAGGGTGGCGCCCTAAAATACAAGATTATTCAAATCCTAAGGTTCACCCTCCCACCCCCTTTTTAGGGGCCACATTGGACCCTAAAAGTGACCAAATGGTCAAAATCGTAATTATTGATGGAAATTCGCGGAACAAACGGCGTCATAGGGTGGCGCCCGAAAATACAAGATCATTCAAATCCTAAGGTTCACCCTCCCACCCCTTTTTAGGGGCCAAATTGGACCCTAAAAGTCAAATGGTCAAAATCGTAATTATTGACGGAAATTCGCGGAACAAACGGCGTCATAGGGTGGCGCCCGGAAATATGAGATCATTCAAATCCTAAGGTTCACCCTCCAACCCCTTTTTAGGGGCCATATTGGACCCTATAAGTGACCAAATGGTCAAACTCGTAACTGTTGGCCGTAATTCGCGGAACAAACTGCCTTATAGGGTGGCGCCCTAAAATGCAAGATTATTCAAATCCTAAGGTTCACCCTCCAACCCCTTTTTAGGGGCCATATTGGACCCTAAAAGTGACCAAATGGTCAAAGTCGTAATCATTGACGGAAATTCGCGGAACAAACGGCCTTATAGGGTGGCGCCCTAAAATACAAGAGTATCAATCCTAAGGTTCACACTCCCACCCCTTTTTAAGGGGCCACATTGGACCCTAAAAGTGACCAAATGGTCAAAATCGTAATTATTGACGGAAATTCGCGGAGCAAACGGCGTCATAGGGTGGCGCCCGAAAATACAAGATCATTCAAATCCTAAGGTTCACCCTCCAACCCCTTTTTAGGGGCATATTGGACCCTGAAAGTGACCAAATGGTCAAAATCGTAATGATTGATGGAAATTCGCGGAACAAACGACGTCATAGGGTGGCGCCCGAAAATACAAGATCATTCAAATCCTAAGGTTTACTCTCCCACCCCTTTTTAGGGGCCACATTGGACCCTAAAAGTGACCAAACGGTCAAAATCGTAATTATTGACCGAAATTCGTCGAACACACGGCGTTATAGGGGTGGCGCCCTAAAATGCAAGATTATTCAAATCCTAAGGTTCACACTCCCACCCGTTTTTAGGTACCAGATTGGACCCTAAAAGTAACCAAACGGTCAAAATCGTAATTATTGACCGAAATTCGGCGAACACATGGCGTTATAGGGTGGCGCCCTAAAATGAAAGATTATTCAAATCCTAAGGTTCGCCCTCGCACCGCTTTTTAGGGGCTTCATTGGACCCTAAATGTGACCAAAGTCAAAATCGTAATTATTT
Organism: Pictodentalium vernedei; assembly: GCA_031216915.1. Lineage (NCBI taxonomy): Eukaryota > Metazoa > Mollusca > Scaphopoda > Dentaliida > Dentaliidae > Pictodentalium > Pictodentalium vernedei. The sequence continues at coordinate 342,872,415 of CM062291.1, read as the reverse complement.
ATCGTACTTTGCGGAACAATTGGCGTTATAGGGTGGCGCCCTAAAATACAAGATCATTCAAATCCTAAGGTTTCACCCTCCAGCCCCTGTTTAGGGGCCAAATTGGACTCTAAAAGTGACCAAACGGTCAAATAGGTAATTATTGGCTGAAATATTGAGAACAAATGGCCTTCTAGGGTGGCACCGTAAATTACGAGATTATTCAAATCCTCGGGTTCATCTTTCGAACCCTATTTATGGGCCCTACTGAAGCCCTGAAACGCCCAGTTGTAAAATGTTACAAAAATAGGTAAAAATCATCAGATATTTTATTGCTGATAGATTGCATCCGAGGAATAGAAAATTGACACGACGTCATCCCCAATCGGACGCCATATCGGGCCCTACTAAGACCCCGAAAAGGGTCAGTTACAAAATAATTTATGAGAGGCAACGAGGACTAAAAAGATTGACATCTCGGGTGCCCCGATCGGACATCATTTAGGACCATGCTAAGACTTCCAAAAGGGGCCAGTTACAAAACATCAAGGACACAAATGGGTATATTAGAAACAGTTACTATACTTGGCAATCATCGCTGGATGTTCTTGGCGTTGATGGGGACCCCTTTGGAATAGGGCGATTGACAGTTCAACTGGCCCGATAGAAAACCTTTTTGGGACCTCTATCTGGGCTTTAAAATGGTAGTTATGTATTGATAGGGGCTGGCAAAACCGGACACGGGGGATATCAGCAGGCATTATCTACATGTAAAAGTCTTCTCCGATGGAACACATACAGTGGTCATTTCTGGATTGCATCCTTCTGTAAACCCATGATATGGCATTACAGATTGCTTAAGTTACTGCTAACATTGAACACCTTAGTGGGACAATTCATAAATCCGCCAAGCTGTGTTGTGTAAAAATAGAGATACAGTTCAATATGAAGCACCCACTATAGACGTGTTCAACTTCAGAGGACCATCACCACACGCGTGTGCTTCTATCATATTCTGGTCTGGCATATGCTGACCAAAAACATATTTATTCACCTATTTACTTGTATAGTTACTTGTAGTGTTGGTACATGTCTGTCAATAAGCAGATAGGTGGGAATATCAGTTATGGGTTGGGCTTTTATCGGCCACTGTCGGGTGAACACCTCATTTATGGAAGTGAGCTTTAGTATCTGAAGAAGGTATAAATAATTGCTTTTGCTTGATCTGTTCCTTATGATCAGTGTTATTGTGGAGTGATATTTGTGTGTACGGCGACATCAACCCCCTCAACCGAATCAATCCGCATAAAGCCTGATGAGCAAGCTTCTTATTTTATTTTATCAAACCTTGATTGATTGCATACCTCAGTTAATTTGTACTATCGGGTTGTCCGTCATTGTCGAAATCCACTCTGACTACCACGAACCAAAGATGTTCCAGTCATATTCAACCTTCAGTGGGTGATAAACTTGTAAAAATAGTTGATTGCCGCATAATATATTTGTATGTATTTAATAATATAATCATCTCTGAGAAATGCAAATGGGAGGAAAAACACAAACGAACTGGAACAAGTGCGTTCTGACACTATGGGATCACCCACTGACCCGTCCCCATTATGCATTTATTTCCACCACCCTTCACTTATTGAGAAAACTTTAAAAGGAAAGATAAGTTAAAGAATTCTAAAATTGTTTTACTGAATAAATTACATAAAAATAAAATGATACAAACAGTGAGAAACATAAGAGGCATCTGCTAAGTACATAAAATAACAATAGTTAAAACATATTACAAAACCCTTCTAAAATCAAAACAACTCTCCTAAACAGTTAGATAGCAGTAGTACGTAATGTGGTTTTGAGGGATAGTTTGGGGACCTTGGAGGGGGCCCTCGGAAGTGAAGCAGTAGTATGTCGTGTGGTTTTCAGGGACCATTGGCAGGACCCCGCAGGGGGACCTCGGAAGGGAAGCATTAGTATGTCTCGTATGTTTGAGTCCTCATTGGCAGGACCCCCGCAGGGGGACCTCGGAAGGGAAACAGTAGTATGTCATGTGGTTTTCAGGGATCATTGGCAGGACCCCGCAGGGGGACCTCAGAAGGGAAGCAGTAGTATGTCATGTGGTTTTCAGGGATCATTGGCAGGACCCCGCAGGGGGACCTCGGAAGGGAAGCAGTAGTATGTCTCGTATGTTTGAGTCCTCATTGGCAGGACCCCGCAGGGGACCTCGGAAGGAAGCAGTAGTGTGTCATGTGGTTTTCAGGGATCATTGGCAGGACCCCGCAGGGGGACCCTCGGAAGGGAAGCAGTAGTATGTCATGTGGTTTACAGGGATCATTGGCAGGACCCCGCAGGGGGACCTCGGAAGGGAAGCAGTAGTTTGTCAGGAGCTTTTCAGGGATCATTGGCAGGACCCCGCAGGGGACCTCGGAAGGGAAGCAGTGGTATGTCAGGGGCTTTTCAGGGGTTAGTTGGGGGATCTCATCGGGAGACCCCCAGGGGGCCATTGAAGAGAGAGAGCCAGAGGGGAAGGGAAGTAGGAGGAGATGTGGAGATCCGGTTGTAGAAACCACAGGTTTTTACGACAATTAGCCTCTAGTCCCCACCAGCCCCAAATATCCCCACCAGACCCCCACTACTTCCCACCAATCCTCAAATCACCAACCCCCCCCCCCCCCAAAAAAACAACAAACCCGACTATATGTGATATGGATTCTTCAAGAATATTTTGCAGCACGTAGTGCAACAGGACCGTCATACCTTTCACATAGCCTTCATGGCCTCATACGACTAAAAAAAGCCCTACTTACGGAATCCCTTTTAAGAATCCCTTTTTGGAATCCTTTTTTCCTGAAATGAGTCTAAGAGTCGTTCGAGGAGTCACTCGAACGAGCAATTGCTCGTTAGCTCATTTGCTCGATGGGATCCGAGTCGTTCGAGCAATATATGCGAGTCACTCGAGGTAAGACGGAATCCCACTTATGGAATCCCTTTTGGGGAATCCCATTGGTGGAATCCCTTTTTTGAAAACGGCTGTGGCTATGGAATCCCTTTTTTCTGAAATGAGTCTAAGAGTCGTTCGAGGTGTCACTCGAACGAGCATATTGCTCGTTAGCTCATTTGCTCGATGGGATTCGAGTCGTTCGAGCAATATATGCGAGTCACTCGAGGTAAGACGGAATCTCACTTGTGGAATCCCTTTTTCAAAAACGGCTGTGGCTATGGAATCCCTTTTTCCTGAAATGAGTCTAAGAGTCCGTTCGAGGAGTCACTCGAACGAGCAATTGCTCGTTGGCTCATTTGCTCGATGGGATTCGAGTCGTTCGAGCAATATATGCGAGTCACTCGAGGTAAGACGGAATCCCACTTATGAATCCCTTTTGGGGAATCCCATTTGTGGAATCCCTTTTTCGAAAACGCTGTGGCTATGGAATCCCTTTTTCCTGAAATGAGCCTAAGAGTCGTTCGAGGAGTCACTCGAACGAGCAATTGCTCGTTGGCTCATTTGCTCGATGGGATTCGAGTCGTTCGAGCAATATGCCGAGTCACTCGATCGAGCAATTACTCTAAAGCTCATTTGCCCGATGGGATTCGAGTCATTCGAGCAATGACTTATCAGTAACTGCTCGATAGCTTATTGGCTGTCTTCAAACGACCCTGTACCGGGGGTCCCCCGATGAGATCCTGCCAATGATTCCTGAAAAGCCCCTGACATACTACTGCTTCCCTCCGAGGTCCCTTGCGGGGTTCTGCCAATGATCCCTGAAAACCACACAACATACTACTGCTTCCCTTCCGAGGTCCCCCTGCGGGGTCCTGCAATGATCCCTGAAAACCACATGACACACTACTGCTTCCCTTCCGAGGTCCCCCCCTGCGGGGTCCTGCCAATGAGGACTCAAACATACGAGACATACTACTGCTTCCCTCCCGAGGTCCCCCTGCGGGGTCCTGCCAATGATCCCTGAAAACCACATGACACACTACTGCTTCCCTACCGAGGTCCCCCTGCGGGGTCCTGCCAATGAGGACTCAAACATACGAGACATACTACTGCTTCCCTTCCGAGGTCCCCATGCGGGGTCCTGCCAATGATCCCTGAAAACCACATAACACACTACTGCTTCCCTTCCGAGGTCCCCCCTGCGGGGTCCTGCCAATGAGGACTCAAACATACGAGACATACTACTGCTTCCCTCCCGAGGTCCCCCTGCGGGGTCCTGCCAATGATCCCTGAAAACCACATGACACACTACTGCTTCCCTTCCGAGGTCCCCCTGCGGGGTCCTGCCAATGAGGACTCAAACATACGAGACATACTACTGCTTCCCTTCCGAGGTCCCCCTGGGGGGGTCCTGCCAATGATCCTGAAAACCACATGACACACTACTGCCTCCCTTCCGAAGTCCCCCCCGCGGGGTCCTGCCAATGATCCCTGAAAACCACACGACATACTACTGATAGCTTTTGGTTTTCAAACTAAAAACAACCCACTATCATAGCTGTTTTAATCTTTTTATTCTTTATTCTATCACAATATACATGTATTTCAAGCACTATCTTTCTGTTTATTCTTGATACCCCAATGATACCCACCCAAAGCCTTAGGAGCCATTATAACTGGGACCCCCATGTGCACACTCCACCAATCCCTGTGTGTGAGCTCCCAGTGGTGGGATGGGAGGGGATCTTCAATTCAAATACAAACTGTCACTTACCCCCAAATACAAACTGTCCACTCACTGTTTTTAACATCTATCATTCCCAGGAGGCATCAGAATCGATTTCAGTGTTTCAGAATTTGAAAACAATATACGTAGAGGGGCGTTCATCCCTCAACCGTGGGGGGATACGCCCAATTCCATGGGTCAGACCTTCGAAATATGTCAGCGTTATATCGAACTTGCCCCCCCCCCCCACATCCCCATTTCGAAAATACAGAATCGATTATATATAGTTATATACAATATAGCAGGGGCGTAGTCCGGATTTTATAATTGTCTGTGTGAGTGGGGGTGGGGGGCTAGCCAGTTTGTTTTCGTTCTTAAAGTATGTGTGTGTGTTGGCAACCTTGATATTTGAAAAGACTCTGTGGGATTTCGAAGGTCCCCCTCAATTCTAACTAGGACCTCTGTCATTTCCACTCCTCGTACTTCCCTTCAGGGAAGTAGGGGGTGAGGCAATGGCATGAAGACCAAACAGAACATTTTGCAAAACTCCGTGCTTTAAGATTCAATATGAAGTAATTTTAGTGTGTGTAGCTCCATCATTTGGACAAGCATGATTTGGGGAGTTTTTGTTATGTGAAACATGGTCATGATCACTTTATCCCCCCCCCCCCCCCCACTCCCCAAGCCAGGCGGCTAGGCGACTGATTTCTGTAGACCACAACGGGAAAAGTACAGGGAAATATTACCGGAAAATAGCATTGTCTTTTTTTAAATGCATTGTCGAGTTACACCCTTGTGCTAAATAGAGACTGTTGCGTTTGTTTTCCTCAACAAAGACTAAGACTAAGGCAGCATTGAGAGAAATGCCTTGTAGCACTTTTTGGAAGGTGGGGGGGGGGGGGGGGGGGCAAAGTGTTATATCGTACACAATTCATTGTTTGTTAATTCCAGTCTCCTGCTAAACACATTATTGTGTATCATACACAATATGAATCAAGAACCAATTACTTCATGCCCAATCTGTGCCAGTATCTGTGAGAGAAAGGTAGTAAGGATTGTGCCAAGACATCAGCTTCAATGGTAATCGTATGTGCTAACTGGGCAAGAAATATAAAGAAGAAAAAATCAGCTTCAATGGTAATCGTATGTGCTAACTGGGCAAGAAATATAAAGAAGAAAATTAGATGTACACGGATGGACACTAGCCGAAGTGTCCAGAGACAGCGGGTGGGCACTCTAGGGAGCAAAATTCACTAACCTTATATAAAGTGAAAAGAAATTACTTCTGGGTGATAAGTGTGTTTCATTTTATATAAACTTTGTGCAGTCTGACATTTCAAATTCTGAAGCTCTGAGATCTATTCTGGCGCCTCCCGAGGAAAGATGGGGTTAAAACAGTAAGTGGCAGTTTGCACCTGGGTCCATCTGCCCTCTCCCACCCTCCATCACTCCATGGCCCATGGCCCACCACTGGAAGCTCATACATAGGGATTGATGTATATATCAGTGTTAGCAATTTGTTGAATGATGTGACGATATTTCGGCATCAAAACTAAAATTATCGCTAATTATAAAATGTGTGAGTGAGTAAAAATAAAACTACTTCATCTTTCAATGACAATTGAAAGTCAATCACATTTACAGACAAACAACACTTATTGTTTTTCCAACGCTTGACCGATGTGGCCCCTAAAAAGGGGTGGAGGGTGAACCTTAGGATTTGAATAATCTTACATTTTAGGGCGCCACCCTATAACTCCGTTTGTCCCGCGAATTACGGCCAACAATTACGATTTTGAATATTGGGTCACATTTAGGGTCCATGGGGGCCCCTAAAAAGGGGTTGGAGGGTGAACCTTAGGATTTGAATGATCTTGTATTTTGGGCGCCACCCTATGACGCCGTTTGTTCCGCGAATTTCCGTCAATAATTACGATTCTGACCATTTGGTCACTTTTAGGGTCCAATCTGGCCCCTAAAAAGGGGGTGGGAGGGTGAACCTTAGGATTTGAATGATCTTGTATTTTCAGGGCCACCCTATGACGCCGTTTGTTCCGGGAATTTCCATCAATAATTACGATTTTGACCATTTTGTCACTTTTAGGATCCAATCTGGCCCCTAAAAAGGAGTGGGAGGGTGAACGTTAGGATTTGAATAATCTTGTATTTTAGGGTGCCACCCTATAAGGCCGTTTGTTCCGCGTATTTCCGTCAATAACTACGATTTTGACCATTTGGTCACTTTTAGGGTCCAATCTGGCCCCTAAAAAGGGGTGGGAGTGTGAACCTTAGGATTTGAATAATCTTGCATTTTAGGGCGCCACCCTATAACGCCATGTGTTCGCCGAATTTCGGTCAATAATTACGATTTTGACCATTTGGTCACTTTTAGGGTCCAATCTGGCCC